>OZ023323.1:4370474-4418208 GCA_964007375.1 Ophion obscuratus | reverse complement strand
GCGCGAAAAAGTAATGTGAAAATTCCATTACTCATTACATTGGATTTTGTAATGTAAAAAAATGCCATTACCCATTACACTGTAATGGGTAATAAACACTCGAACTACCCGAATACTTGAACTATCCGAACAGTCTGGTCAGTTCGAATAAATGGGTATCCGAGTACTCGGACTATTCGAATTGTTCGAGTAGTTCGGATATTATTAGTATTCGAGTACTCGAACTATTCGAATAATCCGGCTGGACGGGTTTGAAGTATCGAGTTCGTTAAGACCGGATAGTTCGGGTAGTGCGAACGGGCGAAAAAGTGGTAGCTCTATAAGGGAGATAGCGGAGGCAAGGATATAAAAGAGAATATGGGAGATAGTGAATAGAGGAAGACGAAGGAGGAAAAGAGTGTGTGAAGAGATAAAAGGGGTGGAGTGGAGAGAGTATTTTACGAAACTATTAGGAGGAACAGAAAGAGGAGAAGGAAGAGGAAGGGAAGGAGGAAGGCGAAGGAACGTGGAGGAAGAAATAAGGAAGGCGGTGGAAAAGATTAGGGAGGGGAAAGCAATGGGAGGAGATGGAATACCAAATGAAGCATGGAAAGAGGGAGGAGACAAAGCGATTAAATGGGCGGGAGAAATATGCGGAAGGGTATGGAGAGGGGAGGGATGGCCAGAAGATTGGAAAGAGGGAATAATAGTACCTATAGTGAAGAAAGGAGAGGTAAAGAAGGTAGAAGAATATAGGGGGGTCACCCTGATGCCGTCGTTGTACAAAATATACACGACAATATTGGCAGGAAGATTAGTGGAGGAGGTGGAAGCAGGAGGGAGCGTACCTCAAAATCAGACGGGCTTCAGGAAAGGAATGGGGACAATAGACAATATATACATATTGAACTATGTAATAGGAAGACAGGCAGGGAAGGAAAGAGGGAAACTCGTCGCGATTTTTGTAGATCTAAAGGCGGCGTTCGATTCGATAGATAGGAAGGTATTGTGGGAGGCTTTGATGAAGAGGGGGATAAGAAAGGGGCTGAGGAAAAGAATAAAGGAGGTATACGAGGAAACGAAGAATAGGGTGAAAGCAGGGGGGGGACAGAAGAATGCTTTTGGACGGAAAAGGGAGTACGGCAGGGGTGTCCGCTATGCCCAATATTGTTCAACATTTTGACCACAGATCTGGAGGAGGAGCTGAGAGAGGGAAATTGGGGAGGGGTCAAAATAGGGAAGGAACGGATATATATACTAGCGTACGCGGACGACATCGTGGTGATGGCGGAAAGGGAAGAGGAAATGGAAAAGGTAATAAGAAAGTTAGAAAGGTATTTTTAAGGAAAGAAGTTGGAAGTGAATGTGGGGAAAACAAAAATAATGAGGTTCAGAAAAGGAGGAGGGTGGTTTAAGGAGAAGGTTTAAGGAGAAGGAAAAGGAAGGAGGACAGGAGGCGCAAATAAAAGACAGGGTAAAAAAGGCAGGCACGATAATGAGGCAGGTATGGGGAATAGGAAAGAGGAAATGGGGGAACGACGTGGGAAGGAGAGTGTGGCTTTTTGATACGCTGGTATGGACGGTGATGGGATATGGAGCAGAGATATGGGGGTGGAAGTAAAGGGAGACGATGGAAAGGATGCAGGAGCGGTACATAAGATGGGTGTTGGGGTTGGATTGGAGGACACCAGGATACATGGTGAGGGAGGAATTGAAAAGCGATAAGTTAGCGATACGGGCAGGACGAAGGGCATGGAGGTATGAGGAGAAATTGAGTAAAATGGGAGTGAGCTGGCAAGAAGATGCTGGCAGGAGATAAAGGAGAGGGAGAGAAGGAGGAGAAGGGAAAGAGTAAAATGAGAAGAGAAAAGAGAAGAATTTAGGAGAAGAGAGGGAAGGGCGGAGGAGGCAGGTCAGGAACAAGAGAATGAGGGATACGAAGGAAAAGAGAGAGAGAGAAAAGGAAGAGGCAGGAAAAAGAGAGACAGGAAAGGATAAAACAGTCAAGGTACAATAGGTGGTACAGAGAGATAAGGACAGAAGGCGTACCGGCGTACATAAAGACAGGAATGCGCGAGGAGAGATATAGGAGAATAGCGAGGTTTAGATTAGGGAATGAAATGCGGGAAGGAAGGTATTGGGAAGCAGAGGAAGACAGAACGTGCAGAGTGTGCGGAGAGGAATTGGAAACGTGGGAACACGTGATAGACAGGTTCAGAGGAGGGACAGGAGAGGAAAGAGGAGTAGGGGAATGGATAAGAGAAATACTGGATGAAGGAGGAGGAGGAGAAGAATGGATGAGGAGATTGGAGAAGAGTAGGAGAGAACGGGAAAGGGAACTAGGTAGGGAAGGGAACGAAGAGGAAGAGGAATGAAAGGGGAATGGAGAGAAAGAGGGAAACGGAAGTCGGAGAGGTAAGGGGAGAGGAGAGAGAGAGAGAGATAGGCTAAGGAAAATAGAATATAGCGGAGCGGAAGAGAGGAACAGTTCGTAAGAGCGAGCGAATACTGTTGATTAGTTTTAAGTAGTATAAGTGGAAATGGAAGATTGTACGAAAGCCCATTGTAACCTCGAGGGGATCAATAAACATTACATACACTATATAAAAGATATGTTGATGATATTATTTTTGCTTTATTCAATTTGATTCAATTTGACAATGTAAAGATTCTAAACAACGAAAATTGGCTCAAAAAAGACTAATCCTAGAAATGATCCAAATTAAGGCACACTCCAACGCTATAAATTTTAGAACTGACATACAAAAACTAAGCTCAATCTACAAGTCTATAATATAACTATTTAAACATTTTACAGTATTTTACCTCACATGACGATTTAAAAATTATCGACACTATAAACTAATTAATATATTGACATGATAAGCTAATTTTAAGGACATTATAAACTAATTTTAAATAACCCTAACTTGACATACCTATTTTATTTTCCTTGGATGGATGGATGGATGGATGGATGGATGGACGGATGGACGGATGGACGGATGGACGGATGGAGGGATGGAGGGATGGACGGATGGACGGATGGACGGATGGACGGATGGACGGATGGACGGATGGACGGATGGACGGATGAACGGATGGATGGATGGATGGATGGAAGGATGGATGGATGGATGCGGAATCATTTGTAGGTAACAAACACATCGATAAAAATGTTCATTTAATATAATCAGATATTGGTTTGGAAATAACCAAAAAGCAGATACACGTTTTTCTTGGAGACCCTTGATATTTCGAGGAAAAAAAGTGTTTCACCTTATTCGCTGACGAAAGGTGTACAACTTACATTTTCCTTTGAATATAAAGCCCCTTCGAACAAAACGTGTAGCCGGAGTTTAACTGACCGGGCAACAGATTGATCACCTTAAATGAAAAATAGAAAAATGAAATTTGACCAATTTGTCATCATTTTTCGGTCAAAAAAATTCATTTGCCTATATAACTTCGACTTTTTTCCATTATTATCTTTTGGAATTCGTTTGAGAGAGAGACGGAGAATGTTATCTGCGGATAGCTCAAATTCCCGACTTTTGCCGCTATGTGGCACATAAACGTAACGAGAAAGAATAAAAATCGACGTTTATCAGCATTCTCGAGAAAAATGAAAGGAAAAAGAAAACCCAGAAATGATTTAATACTTTCCTTGATTTTTTTGCCGTCAAACTTGAAATTACATTACGATGAAACTTCGCTGTGATCGAAAATTAAAATTTTAGAGCTAACTTAGCGGTGCTTTTTAATTCATCATTTTTTTCGTTACGCTTATGTTAAAAATATATTTAAGGGGTCTTCTCACTTTAAACGCTTAAAAAAGGCCATCTTCATGATTTTTCCTTAATAGGTTTATATTACAGATATTGATATAAAAGTTGTTACACTTAGTAAATACTCTGTCGAAATACATTTAAAAAATATATATTTACTTAAGTCACTACTTATAGACGGAAATGGTAACTAAAAAAAATTCCTAAAAAAAGTAGGTCTGTGCTGTTGATGAAATCTCGGAGATGGATCATCCGAAACAAAAGAATCAAACGGTTTTAGATTCAGTATGTTAATGGCTACAGCGCATATCCAAAGATTTTTGAGATATTCAAAAATAACAAAATGGCGGACATTTTCCGAAAAAACGGGTTTTTCTCACCTTTTTGACAAAAAAATAGTAAATATCAAAATTTAAAAAATCCTTCATACGCGCTATAGCTTTAGTTGTAAAGAATATGTGGTTAAAAATTGATAAGGAGCGGTTCAGTAGTTTCGAAGATTTCATCAACAAGCAGTCGGGAAACGTCGTTTCGAGAAAAACGCTATTAACATTTGTTTGGGTTACATAAATACATAACAATATTTTTAAAAATTTATTTCGAAAGTGCATTTATTAAATATAACAACTTTTATATCAATAACTATGATATAAACCTATGAAAAAAATAATGAAAATAGTCGTTTTTAGCGTCTGAAGTAAAAAGACACCTAAATCAAATAATCACGGTCAAACGAATTCCAAAAGATTATAATGAAAAAAAGTCGAAGTTATATATGCGAATGGACTTTTTCGACCGAATAATGCTGAGAAGTTGGTCAAACTTCATTTTTCTATGTTGCATTTAAGGTGATCAATCAGTTTCCCGGTCAGTAAAACTCCGGCTGCACATTTTGTTCGGAGACGCTTTATATTGAAAGCAAAATTTAAGTTGTACTTCTTTCGTCAGAGAATGAGGTGCAACTCTTATTTTCCTCGAAATATCAAGGATGTCCGAGAAAAACGTGTATCTGCTTTTTGGTTATTTCCAAACCAATATTTTATAATATTAAATGAACATTTTCATCGATGTGTTTGTTACGTACATATGATTCTGCATCCATCTATCCATCCGTCCATTTATCCATCCATTCATCTATATAGTACATCCATCCACCCATCCATCTATTCATCCATCCATCTATCTATTCATCTACCCATCCTATCTATCTATTCATCCAGCCATCTATACATATTAGGTGTACAAATAAGTTTTAGGACACTTCGATTTTGTATCATAACAGCTATTCTAAATTAATTCAAAGGTCCCGCTCACTTATCATAGTTGGCGCTTGATATGTAGTATCGAAACGTAAAGGAGTCATAAACATAACCTATAAATTCTGTAAATTAAACATGCAGACCGATAAGCTATTTATTACACACTGCATTCGCTATGAATTCCATCAAGAAAAAAGTGTTAGGAAAGCGTGTGAATCGATATGTTCTGTTCTTGGAGACAACATTGTATCTAAAAGTACATGTGAGTATTGGTATAAGCGATTCAAAGAAGGTGATTTCGACGTTAGTAACCGTGAACGCACGGGGCCTCCTGTAAAGGTGGACGATCAGAAACTGCAAGCGTTGCTGGATGAAAATTCTTGTCAGACGGAGAAACAACTTTCGGAACAGCTTGGAGTAACTCAACAAACTGTTTCTTATCGTTTAAAAGCAATGGGTAAGATTCGAAAAGGAACAAAGTAGGTACCACACTTTCTGACTCAAGAAAATAAAAACAGCCGTCTTAACATTTGTGTGAGTCTTTACAACAAGCAACGTAGAAAGTCTTTCTTGTGGAAAATTGTGACCGGCGATGAAAAGTGGATTTATTTTGATAATCCGAAACGCAAATATCATTGGGTTGACCCCGGCGAGTTGAAACCTGGTCAAACAGTTACTACCGATAGCTATTGTCATCAATTGATGCAAGTGAATCAAGAAATTGAGAAGAAACGTCCATTTTCTGGTAAAGAAAAACGTCCAGTAAAACTGCTCCATGACAACGCGCTGCCTCATGTGGGTAAACCGGTCAAGGATACGTTACTAGCGCTTGGATGGGAAGCTGTACCACACCCGGCGTATTCACCAGACTTAGCCCCATCCGATTATCATTTATTCCGGAAAATGCAGAACGATTTGTCTGACGTGCGATTCAAAACATTTGAAGAAGTGGAAAAATGGGTCGCTAAATTTCTCACCTCGCAAGACGAAAGTTTCTTTGCGAAAGGCATCCGCGAATTACCTGAGAGATGGCTGAAGGTCATTCAGTGCGATGGAGATTACTTCGATGAATAACTGTTTTACTTCTTTTTTAATAAATCTTGAATTTTTTGAAAACTGTCCTAAAACTTATTTGTACACCTAATACATCATCTATCCATCGATACATCCATCTATCGACCCATCCATTCATCTATCCATCTATCCATCTATCCATCGATCCATCCATTCATCTATCTATCCATCCGTCCATCCGTCCATCCGTCCATCCGTCCATCCGTCCATCCGTCCATCCGGCCATCCGTCCATCCGTCCATCAGTCCATCCGTCCATCCGTCCATCCGTCCATCCGCCCATCCGTCCATCCGTCCATCCGTCCATCAGTCCATCCGTCCATCCGTCCATCCGTCCATCCATCCATCCATCCATCCATCTATTACACTTTGTAATGCAAACAATTTCCGTTATTCATTACATTGGATTTTGCAATTTAAACAAATTCCATTACTCATTACATTACACTTTGTATTGTAAAAAAAATTCATTACTTATTACATTGGACTTTGTAACGTAAAAATGTCCATTGCCCATTACAACGTAATGTGTAATGAATTTTTTTGTCATTACATATTACATTGCATTTTGTAATGAAAATATTTCACATTACAAAATGTAATGTAATGAGTAATGGAAATTTTTTACATTACAAATTCAAATGTAATGAGTAATGGAATTTTTTACAATACAAAATATAATGTAATGAGTAATGGAAACTTTTTACATTACAAAACCAAATGTAATGAGTAACGGAAATTTTTTACATTACAAAATATAATGTAATGGGTAATGGAATTTTTTTACATTACTTAATGAAATGTAATGGGTAATGAAATTTTTTTCCATTACTTTTTAAAGAAGTAATGAATAATGCATTACTTTTTCATTACAAATTTCGCAACCCTGCATACACGTACAATGATAGCAAAAAAACTTTCACACAGCGATTCGTCGTGATATTACCTCGAGATTCATTTTTTATGCAAGTGAAAAATAAACGACCAAAGTGAAAGACAAAATAAGTGTTAACGTGCTGGGATGATGGAAAATATAGATGTAGACGATACAACCACGACAAAGTTTGGTTATTGTCTAATTCAAGGCACACTCCAACGCTATAAATTTTAGAACTGACATACAAAAACTAAGCTCAATCTACAACTCTATAATATAGCTATTAAAACATTTTACAGTATTTTATCTCACATAACAATTTCAAAATTATCGACACTATAAACTAATGAATATATTGACATGATAAGCTAATTTCAAGGACATTATAAACTAATTTTAAATACCCCTAACTTGACACACCTATTTTATTTTCCTTGTCACGTCACTGCCTAAATGATGTTTCTCCCCCGATTCGTAGTACAGAGACTCTAATAAGCTTCAGTAAATTAGTACACCACTCAGTTTCTCTTAAACTTTCGTTTACCACACAACTCAACATGTAACGAAAAAATTGTAAATTTCGAGTTTTTGCTAATTTTGGAAGGGAAAACAAATTCTTAAGAACTAACTCAATAGGTAATCATCATATTCTTTCGACTTTTTACTAAAACTTCTTTCAGATCAATTTCTTACACTAAATTTTTACTAATAAAACACAAAACTTTTTTATAATTATTTATCCATTACAGATAAAGAAAAATCGACGATAAACGATAATATTTCTGTTATTGCCGAGACTTGTAGTTGAGGCTAGAACAAGAGATTCACAACGCATCTAGACATTCGGGATTATGAACCTCCGTTTGCAATTATTTAATAATTGATTGGGTATGCTATTAAAGCGCTTGGCGCACCTATCTGGTCCAGGGCAAGAAGGTTAAGGAGAATGAATACGCATCAGTTCTTCCTGCGATACTCCCGGCATATATTTGGATTTACAATCGTTACAATTTGGTTCTCTCGCAGTCTACTACTAATTTCTTATGGAATACAAACGTGACCTAGAATATTACGGAAGTGGGTTAGTGACTTACAGGTGCGTGTCCCGCTGGAAATGTGAAGTGTGCTTACGCTGCGCGTTTGGTCTCCTCGAAGACAGTGCAAATTAGGCGTCGATGCTGACACACACTCACGAACACAAAACGCTCGGTAGACTCGAAAATATAAATCAAGCTGGTTTATTTTAGAGAGTTACGTAGTGAAAATAATGAATTTCATTCGTTGTTATTATTGAGTTCCTTTCGTGTTTTGTTACGATGAGCCGCTGCACCTCAGTGCCGCACTATCCCTCAGGCAGTGAAACTTGATCGCAAAAGATCGAAGTCGCGGGCTCGGAAATGAACTTACAAGGACACGGGAAGGACTCGACACACAGAGAGGGGTACTCTGTAGAGCTCCGCTCTGTCCTCAGATTCGCGAAAGACTGACGTAAATTATTGCAACTCGATGTTGGGTTGCCTCTAAATTTTTGTGCCAATCAGCAATTTTACTTGTCTCGAAGTGACGAATTTCGAAATGAGTCCGGCTGAGCGGGTTCCCGTGTTCTCGATGGAGTTCGTTCGCGTTACAAGTTGCTGAATAGGTCGTCAGCATTGTGGGGAAATAGGAATTCCGATTGCCCTAAATATTCTGGGTTCCGCAATGTGAGGTATCGCAAGTTAAAGTAATGTGGGATTTCCGAACGTAAGGTATAGTTTGTACACGTATTAAGATTAACCTATTGAAAATAAGATACGAATGTAACACCCCCTTCATTAGATGGAAGCTCGGGGATGAAGTTCGGGAGCTTCAAGTGACTCGTCCTCGAGTCAGTTTACGCGCGGTGACATACCGTTACGTCACCAGGGAAATGCTCGGCCTGTAGGGCGTTCTTGTGGCCTTCTGGATTACAGGAGCAGGTCGGCTGCGTTGCGGGGGCGGCTGGCACAAGATGATCTCAGGGACGTCCTTGGTGGTGGTTCTTGCATTTTTACGCCCTGGTGGAGAGTTCCGTTACGTCTTACAACATGCGATGAGAATTGTGGGGAGGCTACTCCGCAAGGCGTATAAGACCAGCCCCGTGACCGTTAGGACGGAAAGTCCGACGCCGCTGAACGTCCAGGTCTGAGTGTCATGGTACCACCTTTTCGCCTTTTTCTTCTGGATCAGATCTTGAAGATGGGTTTCGACGGAATTCAAACTCTCATCGGATTGTTGAAGCTGCCCCTTGAGCGAGTATTTGCTCGCGGAAAGAAGCAATGGGGCTACTTCCTCGTGCCTTTCTGAGACCTCGGGAGCAAGCTGGCTGATGTTCAATGCCGTGGGTGGTAGATAGAGGTGGTGGATGGATGTCGACACGGAGTCTGAAGGTGGAAAAGTGGCGTGTATTGTGTATGCGGTACATCCTGGGTTTAATTGTAAGATCACTGCTCCTTGAACGGTGCCGGTGTTCCGGGTACCATCTCGGCATTGGATCCTGATAACTTCGGAGGTTTCCAGAGAATATAGCCAACCGTGAGTGCTCTCCAAATATGTCCACTGGGGTTGATGATCCCGCGTTACCCGGATGTCGCAATTTTTCAAGGCTTCTGCCGTGGGTGATATAAGTAGGTGTGCTTCGCATATGTTGGTATCATGCACAGTTAAGAGGGCGGCCTTAAGAGCGCAGGCATGGTGCCCAGGAAGATGGTAGCAACCCTTGAGATATTCTTCATCAAAGGCGAAGTATTTGCCTTGTTCGTTGGACATGGCAATATAAGGTTGCCGAGGTTCAATGTAAGCGGCACCCGTTGAGGTTCCGCGGTGATCTTGCGGTTTTAGGCACGAGTATAAACGGTACAGCTGAAAGGGTTCGGCCTCCAGAAGCAGTATCGTCAAGCTCGCGATAAGTTGGCCATGGTGATATTTGGTTCTAAGGTGGCCAATGCTGGAAATGTCAACTGCGTGTAGATCGTTTAAGGCAATCGGGATCTCGGTGGATGTCGTGCTGTGGACTCGGCCCGCTGCTTCCTTGAGCTGTTCGATGGAAAGCAGGCTCGGATGAAGAATACCGCGTTGAGCATCCCGAATGGCGTCGATTATCTCGCGGAGTTTGTGGTTGGAACCATCGATGGTATCTATCATGAGGGTGGCGAACCCCATTAAGTGGACGGCGTACTCTAGGTTTCGAATCTCATTTTGTTCCCTCTGTAGACCTTTCTGCAATTGCGTCGTGACGTTGGCGAGTTCCCGGATGTTGTGTTCCGCGATCAGGAGGTTGGACCCCAAATTGTTTATTGCTCCTCAGATTATGTGGGTGGTGTTCTGGACCAAATGGACAAGATCTTTGTTCCGTGTTTCGAGTTGATTAATTTGATCCGCGTAGAAATTAGCTTCGTCTTCCGTTATGGTTCCGAAGAGAGCGTGGGAAAAGGAGCCTATAAAAGCGAGAGGAGCTCCACGTCGTCCTTGTTGTCTTGTCTGAGCTGGGATGCCATCAGGAAAGACGAGGTTACGAACCAGGTCCTCCAAATTGCGGAATTCCTCATGATGAGCAAGTAACCGGCCAACCGGAGCGAGAGTCGCACATTGTGCGGCGCTCAGGTGCTTCTGACAATCTTCTACGAGTCGAATGGCCTGTGGAGGTGTCCAGGGCTCGAATTCAAGGAGTTCGTTGACGTCAACGTATGAGATGATGTCCCAGCTAGTAGTCGTAACCCGCATGTCTGGCAGACGCTCATAGAAGATTCCAGCATGATCCCGTACTTCCCGGATCTGGTAGCAGGGCGTGGCCACGCTGTTGCAAGCCACGGCTATCATCGTGATGACGAGCACGTACGGAAGCATCTTCCTTCGTGGATCTGAAACAGAGGGGCTCGTGCTATCGGTTATTAATAAGCCAATTTGAGTTTGTTAGGATGTTTCATTTCTGGCTTGCCGCGACTGTTTATAAATACGACGTTTCCTTTTTCGGTGATTTCAGTAACCCCGTAAGGGCCATGGTACTGCAAGTCCAATTTACCCTTACGCGGCTCCCGCAGGACGTAAATTTCGTCACCTACTTTGAAGGAAGCAGGGTTAGACGAACGATCATATCGTTCTTTCGAACGTCGTTTAGCCAGGTCGATAATGGTCGTCGCGATTTGCCGTATTTCTTTAAGTCGTGTTGTCAAGTCAGTCATGTAATCTGGGTACGTATCGATTCTTTCGACAGGCGGGAACGCGGACATCGGTCGCGAAATCTTCCCGTATAAGAGCTCATAAGGTGTAAAGTTGGTCCCAGCGTGCACCGAGGTGTTGTACGCATGCATTGCGAAGGGCAACAATTCATCCCAGTTGTCAAAGCGGTTGTGGAAAGCGCTCAGATACGCAGCTAGGACGACGTGACTACGTTCAAGCGATCCGTTTGATTGAGGGTGGTAAGCAGTAGTGGATTCTTTGAATTTGGAAAATCTTGGCTAATTGTTCAAAAAGGTTACTCGTGAATGCGGTGCCACGATCAGTAAGAATGCTCTTGGGAGGGCCGTACAGGGTGATCAAGTTTTAGAAAGCGCTAGCGCCAACGTTTCGGCTTTGATATTTGGGACGGGTATAGCCGCACAGAATTTTGAAAAATTGTCCTGAATAGTGAGGATATGTCGGTTACCATTAAGTGAAATTTTAAGCGGGCCGACGGTATCAAGAGCGATTTTTTCAAACGGTTCTGATGGGGTGTCCGTGATCAACATTGGTTCCCGAGTTTTTATTCGCAGCAATTTTTGCTTCTGATAAACTTTGCATTGACGAACAAGGCTTTCGGTTTCCTCTTTCATTCCGTTCCATTGGTAACGTTCTCTTAGCCGCCGATATGTCTTGATGCTGCCTTTGTGTCCCCCAGGTACGCTTTCATGGGCCTCTCGGATTATATTTCCCCGCTGTTCTTGCGGAGGTTCGTGTATAAAGAGAGTGGTGCAGATATAGATGGTGATAGGTACGCCATGGAAAGTACACTCTAACAGCTCCTTCAGCGTGTCATAGGGTAAAGCTTCGAGGTCATCGCCAGGATGTGAGATGCGTAACGAACGGATCGAGTAGCGCTCAACGGCAATGCGTAGATTCTGCATTACCGTTGCAATATCCGGAAAACTGGGCTTGTCAAAATTATGTGGTTTGTTAACGGCGCTCAGGACTTTAAACTTCCCTTTCGATGTTACGACAATGTGTTCCATTTTGAGGTTTTGACTACGGAAATTTTCTATGTCGATTTTTCCGAAGTCGTATAGCAACTTTCCGATGGTGTTTAGAGAGTTGCAATCAACGCTGATAAAGTGGGCTATATTATCCTTGTCGTAGGTCAGACCCTCTCGACAAAGTTTGACGATACAGTCGGTGATCTTACTCTCGATGATAGTTTTGCAAGTGTCGGTGTCTCACTGAGCTTCTCCGGATTCCTCTGAGTCCACATCGAGATAGGGAGTGGGAGAGCCTCTAAGTTCGTACTGTTTCGACCCACTAAGAGGTAGTAATGGCGTGGGTTGCGGCATAATTTGGTGTTGACTCTCCATGACGGGGGCTTTCGAATGGTTGTGGAGGAGCTCGGGAAAGGACTCGACTTAGCCATAGGCTTATACGCAGGTAATGGCGTTGGGATTGTTGATTTCCGGGTAGGAGGAATAATGGCTGATGTTTCAGTAGGGACCGCTCCGCAATGGTTTTCCAAGGTTCCTCCGTCGGTTTCGTGTTCTCTAAGGGCGCTGCTGAGATCCCGAATGCAGCGGTACCCTTTTTCTATGAGGCCGGGTAGGTCTTCCGCCGCCGATGGGCAGTTCTCAACGTCGACGATTTCGTCTGGTTCCTCACGCGCTCGAAGGGATTCGTCGAACTGTAAAAAATATTTTCTCAAGTCTTCTAAAAATCGGGTGGATGGTTCACCGGCGGTTAATCTCTCTGAAGGCTCCGTAAGGAATTTTTCTGGGGTTAGCGTCCTATCAGCAACAGTTTCTGGTTCGGTCTCACTCTCAAACGAAACCGGCGGGGCGATCTCGACTATAGGGTCCGCGGTCGATGCCTTTAAGTTTTGCTCAGGCTCTGATACGAATACGTCGTCACAGAGCGCCTCTGCGGCTCGCAGATCGTCAGGTCGTTCCGAATTGATGGTGGACTTCTCGAGGCTGGGCGTCATACTACGATGAGTGATCCGGATTGGAGGAACAGCGTCACTAGAGGACTCATCGCTGGGATCTTCAGACTCCGGTTCTTTATAGGTGGCGCGCCTCGCAGCAGGCCTCACCTCGTTTCGACTTTTTACTCGGGCCGCAATAGAGCTCGTATTTCGTACCGTGGAAGGTTTCGTTGACTGTCCTTTGTTCGGTGGGCGAGTGTGAACGGGTCGCTTTAGGAGAGAGACCGTTGAGGCTGGGCCGTCTCTTGTGTGAGGTTTCGTCCCCGGTTTGTATTTGGCAATGAAATGGTAATCGCCTACCTTGGCTTTCCAGCGAGCTCTTCGGCTAGACTGGTCTGTCATGTTGTGCAGCTATGCAACAACTTGGTTATCTGTGACCAGAGTAAATATGCAATCGCCCAGGTAGCCGCTAAGCATTCCTTGTCGTTACTGTGATATTTATTTTCAGCTGGGTTTAACGTCCGTGACGCGTAGGCTATCGGTCTTTCTTGGCCGTCAATTACTTGACTCAGCACTGCGCCGAGACCCGCATCTGAAGCGTCGGTGGCGAGGACGAAGGGCTGACTGAAGTCCGGGTATTGGAGGACTGGTTTCGTGCAAAGAGCTTCGCGGATTTCATCGAAGCTTTTCTGCTTTGATTCTGTCCAGACGAATTTTTTGTCCTTTCTTAAAAGGTCGCTTAACGGTCTGGCCTTGCTGGCGAAGTCCTTGATGAAACGTCGATAATAGTTGGCGAATCCATGAAATCGCTGTACCTCTTTTACGTTGGTAGGAGCGGGGTACTTCCGGACTGCCTCGATCTTCATCGGGTCTGGTCGGACACCATCGCGAGAAATAATGTGGCCCAGATAGGGTACGTCCGTGCGAAGAAACTGGCACTTCTCCGTTTGGAGCGTCAGGTTGTACTGCCGGAGACGGAGGCGGAGATTGCTCAGCCGTCTTCCGTGCTCCTCTAGGCTGGGGGCGTAGATAATAATGTCATCAAGGTATACAAATAACTCGCAACCGTTGAGTCCCGTCAAGGCCACGTTCATGTGACGTTGGAATACCGGGGGGCCGTTTCGCAAACCAAAAGGGAGCACTGCAAATTCGTAATGGCCCTCAGGAGTGGAAAAGGCGGTCTTCGGACGATCTTTCGGATCAATCGCGATTTGATGAAATCCGCTGGTCAAATCCAAAATGCTAAAATATTTGGCACCTCCCAGTTGGTCCAGTATATCCGTAATGTTTGGGAGCGGATACGCGTCTGGTAATGTCTTCTCGTTAAGAGCACGGTAATCGATAACGACTCGCCATTTTCGATTACCATTAGCGTCTGCCTTTTTAGGTAATATCCAAAGTGGTGAGTTGTAGGGTGAAATACTCGGTTGTATCTTTCCTTCGTGGAGAAGTTTGTCCATTTGGCGTTGGATTTCCTCCTCGTGGACCATGGGATACCGATATTGCCGTGTGTTCACTGGTAGGTTATCGGTAGTAGGAATTGTGCAAGTCATCAATGTCGAGTGGCCTAATTTATCCCCCGGAAGGTGGAAACGATCAGGAAAGGAGGCTACAAATGAACGAACATGCTCTGTCTCCTCGTCGCTAAGATACTCCAGTTTCAGTAGTTCTAAGATGGCGGTCACGCGATCCCTGCCGACAATGAGATTTTCGTTGAGAGAATCCGAATCTGAAATTTCTTCAGGCGGTCCCCGATATTCGAACGGTATTAAGTGCTGCGGTGGTATCGTCATCTCGACATCTTCCTCGGTCGTGTTGATAGCCATGACGTAACAGCTATTATTTTGGTTGGTGACGGCGGCTTCGCCTATGAAAATACCGCTGTCAGCTATTAATCGCGGGAGGTATCCCTCGTGTAAGGTGGTGGATTTTAAATTGACTTTGATCGGTTGGCGTGCGCGAGCCGGGAGAATTACGCTGACGAAGTCGTTTGTTGATTCTGTTGGTTCAGCAGGTGTAAGTGTAGCCGGTGTTTCTGGCTCGGTGGTGTTAGCAGTGAAAACGCGAACCTGTCGTTTTTCGAGTTCCGAGACAAACATGATTGGCTTGATTGGTCGGCTGGCTATTAGCAGGGCATTATGAAAGTAGGAAACTTCGCCTTGTTCTTGTACCAGATATTCTTCCCCTAATATGCCTGCCCCCGGCGATGGGAGTGGCGACTTAAAGACGTAAAATCGTATGAGGCTTTCGAATATCCTCACTATCGCCGTGCCGATCGCCGTTAGCAATTCCTTTCCTGAAATGCCCAATACCCCTACCCGATCATCCGTATTGATCGGCGTATTTTCGCAAAGAGCTTTGACTTCAATCATATTAATTACCGCACCGCTATCAACCAAAAATCTCGCCTTTTTGTTGTTCAATTCCGAAGCTGGCATTTCTACCACAGCTTTCGGTTGTGACGCGAATTTTTTCGCAAATTCACCGTTACTATTGAAAGTTCACGACGGTCGTCGGACGTGAATTTTGCTGAACAGCCGTCGACGCGTCGCTCAGAAGGCTGGGATTCCCGTTTAAAGCTAGCTCTTTGGGATCGATGTTTCTTTTGGGCGGAGGAGTATTGTCTCTACGACGCGGAGAATTTCGCGATGATTCCGGCGTGTCCCTGTCGTGGGATGAGCTTCTGCCTCGTCCGTAAGAGCGCGAGTATGACTCTCGATAGTTAGACCGATTGTCCCTCTTTAATATGCTCCTAGGTGGACTGCGATTTTTGTCTCGTGTGGTCGAGTCTCTCGTATAACGTCCGCGGGATCTACAAGGGCAAATTTTGCAATCCAGGCAAAGCGATTCCTCAATAGAGGCTGCGTATGCACGGCGGTACGGCGAGAAATCTCGACTGTCACGGTAGGATCGACATTCGTCTTCAGAAGAGTCATCCCTGCGATAATACGTTCGTCGCGGGTCTGCGTAATCATGGAACGAATTTACCCGATTTCGCGAACGCCGTATCCGTTTCTCGTCTTTGTACGCGAGTTCGAACGCATCCTGCAAGGTGTCGGGATCGCGACTATGAGCGTAAGCTCTTATAGCGTTGGGCAAGCCGTCAATATAAACATCGAGTGCCCTAGCTTCTAGTCTTTTTTTTGTCAATTGGGCATTTTCGTTGCCCTCATTTTCTTCGACTTCGCTAATTGCTCGTCGAATGTAACGCTGAAGGCGTGAATGAAAATCCGACACATCTTCGTCATTTCTCATGCGTGCATCAAGGAGTCGACTGCGATAATAATCATAATCCTTGTCAGGAGAGAATTTTTCTTTGAGGCACTTGAGTACCTGTTTAGAATAATCAAATAATTCCCCTTCTACATGGGCTCGAGCCCTGCCTCTGAGCTCCGCTAAGATCCCGTTAATAAGTTTGATTTCCGCTCCTGCAGGAAGACCTTGTTGCAAAGCTTTTATTTCCGTTTCATAGTCAGAGAATTTCCAATTCTTACCATCATATCAGGGAATTTCATCTAAAGCATCCTTAACGGTGAGATAATCTAAGTATGCTGAATTATCTAGCATGCTCTGATTTTGAGCGGTGTTATTGCCTTGAGGCATGGTTGAGTCAGAGGGCATGATCAAAGTTATAAATTTAATATAAATATAATGAGGTAATGAGATAAATCGAATTGAGTGCACGTTGAAGCTGATTTGAATCTACTGTAATCGCATTGAAATTTTATAGAGACATTTTTGATTAAAAATTTGACCAAGATAGTGATAGCATCCCACCGCTGCCACCAATTTGTTATTGCCGAGACTTGTAGTTGAGGCTAGAACAAGAGATTCACAACGCATCTAGACATTCGGGATTATGAACCTTCATTTGCAATTATTTAATAATTGATTGGGTATGCTATTAAAGCGCTTGGCGCGTCTATCTGGTCTATTTGGTTCTCTCGCAGTCGACTACTAATTTCTTATGGAATACAAACGTGACCTAGAATATTACGTAAGTGGGTTAGTGACTTACAGGTGCGTGTCCCGCTGGAAATGTGAAGCGTGCTTACGCTGCGCGTTTGGTCTCCTCGGAGACAGTGCAAATCAGGCGTCGATGCTGACACACACTCACGAACACAAAACGCTCGGTAGACTCGAAAATATAAATCAAGCTGGTTTATGTTAGAGTTACGTAGCGAAAACAATGACTTTCATTCGTTGTTATTATTGAGTTTCTTTCGTGTTTTGTTACGATGAGCCGCTGCACCTCAGTGCCGCACTATCCCTCAGGCAGTGATACTTGATCGCGAAAGATCGAAGTCGCGGGCTCGGGAATGAACTTACAAGGACACGGGAAGGACTCGACACACAGAGAGGGGTACTCTGTGGAGCTCCGCTCTGTCCTCAGATTCGCGAAAGACTGACGTAAATTATTGCAACTCGATGTTGGGTTGCCTCTAAATTTTTGTGCCAATCAGCAATTTTACTTGTCTCGAAGTGACAAATTTCGAAATGAGTCCGGCTGAGCGGGTTCCCGTGTTCTCTATGGAGTTCGTTCGCGTTACAAGTTGCTGAATAGGTCGTCAGCATTGTGGGGAAATAGGAATTCCGATTGCCCTAAATATTCTGGGTTCCGCAACGTGAGGTGTCGCAAGTTAAAGTAATGTGGGATTTCCGAACGTAAGGTATAGTTTGTACACGTATTGTAACCGTACACATAATTGTAACCAAAACTGAACTAACACAATTGTTATACAAAATGACACAACACTTATATAACGGAATCATAACATAAAACGCTCATATATATAACTTTTTCAAACGTGATTGTAAAAATTGTGTATTATAATTTATACAGAAAAATATAACTTCTGAAGAGGACGCGAACCAGAGGGCCGAAACGTAAAGAAAACATCTTTTATTTCCATCGCTGACCTTGGAAAACCTTCATTGGCCGGACGGAAGCCGAATCCTCAACGATTAACTTGTCATCTACACAGCCGCATACATCTTTGGTTCATTATATATCAAGAGATGCGGCCGCTCGACGCCAAGTTATTCAATAATAAATAATATGTTATTTTAGCAAAATCAAGCAATCAGAATAATATTACGACTCAATAGGGTGTTGATTGTTATTATGACGAATGAGAAAAATATTGCAAAGCGATTGGTCCTTCCATAGATGAGACTAGAGGGAAGGAGTGTCATCAGTATTCCATTGCGCGAAAGAAAAAAAAATATACATACATACACGTACCATGATAGCAGAAAAGCTTTCACACAGTGATTCGTCGCGATATTACCTCGAGATTCATATTCTATGCAAGTGAAAAATAAACGACCAAAGTGAAATACAAAATAAGTGTTAACGTGCTGGGATGATGGAAAATATAGATGTAGACGATACAACCACGATAAAGTTTGTTTATTGTCTAATTCAGGGCACAGAGGAAGGGAAACAAAACGAACCGTACGTTGTGGAGATCAACGAATTATTTTATGATGAGAAAAAAAACGGTGAATACACGAAAACGTGTACCACTGCTTACCTCACAAATCTATCGAAAACGGTCGAAAGTATGAAACGATTCGTCACAGGCAGAACTATGACAAGGATGGTGAGGAAATTTCGGTGCCTATTCTGGTACGAGTGCGTGTACTGAAAGTGGGAGATGAGTATGCTTGATTGTCATTGCATGTTACTGGAGTCAGTCATAACCTAGTCAAGTCACTATTAAGTATATAAATTTACATTTTTAACAAAAACTAAAGAAGAAATGTCGCAATGCTCGGCCAATGCTGTAATAGGACGAGGCGCTCGAACTAGGAAACAAGCGCTGAATAAGGATACACCTAAGGATAGACCTTTGATAGCGATATGAGATTTGTTGAGATGTTACATCCCCGCACTCACCGGGACATTTTTTTGTCGCGAGAACACCAGCAACCGTTTTCACAATTCTCAGCCTACGCATGAACTCAGTCTCGTCGCTATACAGAATTTACAATCTTACAATGAAAAAATCGTTTTACGGTCCACCTTGTTGGATTATAATCCGGTAGAAAAAACATTCGTCTAAACGTGTATGCTAGTAGTTTTCTACTCTTCTTTCTCTCATTTGTTTAGTAATATTGCCAAGTTTTCGTTGACGATAAAAAATACAAAAAATTATAAGAATAATTATCACGTGAGCAGACATTTTTCTTTCGTTTTTCCTCGATGGTTTTTTTTATAGTGATATGCGAAAATGTCGGTTCGGCTTTTAGGATTTTGTTATGATGAAAAAAAGTGTGTCGGTGGGTGTGGGAATGTATCAGCGATTTAAAAAAAAATATAGAAACAAAAGATATGTCTGTTGTTATAGGACGCATGTAAACATTTTGCATCAGTTATGAGGGTAAACTAGAACGCATGCGAAAATATAGTACCGATTGTAATATAATTTTTGCAGCTCACTACACATGTAAAGGTTTTTTATAACAATCAATGATTGTCTTTCCTCTCATATTTTCATATTGCATAAATTGTGGTGGCCATGATAAAGAGCTTGAGTTCTTCGTTACAACTTTGCCATCGTTTTTACCAATTGCCATTTACCCACTTTATTCGAATATTGCATCGTTTAAATAATTTGTTCATCAACGATAACGAAAATTCAATAAATATAAAAATGTTGAAATGACGCTTCGTAAAAAGAGACGTCCTATTGACATAGGATTGCGACATATTTTAACACCTTGGATCATTGAATAAATTGTACCTCTGGCTCTAAAAATTAAAAAGCAGCTTGTTGACAATAATACAATACATAATAAATGTTATGACGGTTATGTGTGGAGTAAACATTTTCGGGCTTAGTCCGAGAAGGCGGTTATCGGAGACGGGCTCACGCAGTACGAGACCATAAACACTTGAGAGGCACGTGGCCGTCGGATGACGGTTCTCCTAGACGACAAAGGACCAGTTGAAGGCCCTGCAAGGGGTTCGGCGTTCTTGGCGTCAGTCCATGCGGAACCGTTAACAAGAACGCATGGTCGAGCTGCAAGTCGTATATCGGCGCTTCATTGTTACGCGTCGAAGATATTAAGAGACTTTATATAGAATTACTATAGTGTACGAGTCCATTGGGCATTACATTTACAAAATATAACCTTAGTAAGGAAATCTTACTACATGTGATAAGAACTAGCCTCATGTTCGTGCTTCTGGTATCGATAGCTCTCATTCTCGAGCCGATGATCTTGATGCGATGAGAAGAGGTCACGAAAATAGAAAAAGCGAGCAACAGATAAAGTTTATAATAACTGTCGTGTGGAAATAAAATAGGCGGGAAAAATTAAATGTAGTTTAAAAAAAGTTTTAGCGAACTCAAATGGGAAGCTATGAATTCCCAACAAAGTTTTCGACATATGATGACGGGATCGTCATTTTGAAGAGTGCCACAACGGTCTGTAAACCGTTCGGTAAACGATATATGGAAGTATTCTCATTTGATAAATTCAAGGCCGAGAAGTTGTAATAATGTTGTAATTCGAAAGTAATAATAACGTAGTGATTCGATGAAACAATTTTAAAAAATAATAAAAGTTTAAGTTCAACATAGAACGCGTATAAAGCGCGGACGCCCCTTGCAAGATTATTTCATTTAAAGTACGTCGCGTTCAATTTGTAGGTAAGCGTCGGCGAACCGACGCCAACAATATTAATTATTTACAGTAAACAAAAAGCACAAACTCACTTATTTCCGACGTTTGCTCTTGAAATGATGGAAATTCGATTACTCAAACATATTGATACGATGGGAATATATTTAAAGGTGAAGAAAACAACAAACTATACGCTGTTGCGAGACAGACAGGTGAATGGAAAGAACCTCAACCTGAAAATAGCCCGAGCGTACCGTGGGAAACCACGTTAGTTGCTGTCCGCGCGCTTGCGCACATAGTCCAAGCATGGGTAGTTATAGCTTTGAAAATGGTATGTTACTGATATCACTGCGTAGAAAGGCTATTAGAATCGAAAAATGGTCCCAAACTCTCTAGTATTCTTTTATATTAAAAAACGGCTCTATTTGAAAAACAATGAATTGTATGAGGCGAATTTCAAATAAATTCGTCATTTTAACTCTGAGATAGTTACTACTAAAGACTGTACTTTAATGATAATATAAAATAGGCGTTAAGCTTAATTTACGAAAGATTCTTTTTTTTCAAACTTATCAGAGATGTGCCTTCGTAGATTAGTATTAACGCATACAGAAACTCCATGCAAAAATTGATCAAGATATTTGTGACCATTTTTTGAGGAAAGTAATGACAGAAATAACCCGCACAACTGATAACAACGAAACGCACAACTCCCGTCTTATTGCCCTGCACGTAGTCGAGAGTTAAGGAGAGTTAAAGAGAAAGCTTACAAAATATGGGACTGTACGTTGTGAATTAATAATAAAGATCGGGCGAAATGCATGCAAGGAACGATAAAGATAGAGGAAAACAGAAGTATATGCACGTCTTTGGAGTAATGTAAACGAAAATACTCACGATATCTCTTACAACGCAACTGATGTTTACTATTTTTGGAATAAAGTTCACTAACATTTTCTTCTAGAATATTGATGTTCCTTAATTAGCGAAAGAGTCTTAAACAAATTATTGACTGCAGTATAATATTTTTCCGCAGTAAGAACGAATTCGGTTTATGGAATGAAATTCTTTTCAGAAATGCATCAAAGACTGAAAGGCAAATATCTTTCGCGAGTCAGCGGACGAGGTGACGAACTACATAGAAATTCTACCGGTATGTAATGATGTGAACAAAATTGAATTGAAATAGCCGCATCTTTGAAATCGATATTATTATGAAACGAATGAACACTGATCAATAGGATAATTCGACGGACAATCGTGATGAAAATGGAATGGTACAGGTCGACGAAGATTTAGACGACAGTGACTCTTCATGCCGTTCATCTTCAACTGTTTTGATGATCAATCTGAAGGGGGAAAGGAACTCTGCAAAAACGAACTTGGACGGTGTTACACCCTAGCGAAGCTGCCTCCTCTCGGTTATTACCAAAATCGTCGTTTGCCGCCATAAGCTTATTATTAAATGTATAAATCTAACAATAAGACGAAATACCGCGTCAAAAGGAACGTGCGTACGTTTCGCACGCATATTCAACCCACAGCGATATACGCACGATAGCAGCACCTTCAGTTATCGATTTTTCATATGCCAACCGCTGTCAACAAGAACGAGATCTCAGGCGCATATTCCAAGAAGAACTGTCGAACGAAAAACCAACCATCAGCTCGATCAACAGACTCCAAAAATCCTACGCCGGCCCAACCGCATAAGAACCAAGAAAGCCTCGACCCTAAATTATTTAAACATAACATAGACTAGATGGCTCCGACGAACTTTTAACTTCGACTAAATAATAAGACATCCGGTCTCGCAGCATAGTCCGATATATAAACCTCTCGATATGAGAAGTCGCCATCACCATAAATCGACATAACACAAACCATGCGAATGCTTAGGTCTCAGACATCGAACTCTATATCCCATGCGCTTTTTTGCCGAAACATGAGACAAAGGTCTCCTTTCTTCATACGCATATTAGTCAGAACCGATGCCCCGAAATAAGGTCACGCGCGTGCCTGGGTAATCGGTAACCTACATGCACATCGTACCGCAAAACCAATCACGCTAATCAACCGATATATTCATGGCCAATGGACCAATCCCCGAATAACTAGATGACCAAGACTACACTCTCTCTAAGGTTCCTTCTCCCACTATCGAACCCCTCCTAATTTTGATATCAAAAAAGACTTCCTTCCTGAAGTCAGTCTCCCATCAACCACTATCACATCAAGTTCTTCTATCGAGTCTCAATCCCAGTCTCCCGGCAACCACCATCACACTAAGTTCTTCTATCGAGTCTCAATCCCAGTCTGCCGTCAATCTTCATCGAATTCGGAACTTAGTCTTCCATCAACCAATATTTCCGACAACCGAATCACTCCTAATATCAAGTCTTAACTCGTCTTCATTTTTCGAGTCACAAAAGTTTTATTTTATACTTGTATAATTTCTATCATCGGTCCGTGAATATCAATCTCAATTCATCGACCTTGCGCGCCGTTCATATTTCTATCTACGCGTAGTGCCCGTCGTAGTAAACACGTCGAGTATTGTTCGGGAATGACGCAATTCGCGCCGGTACTGCGAGCATCGAGACGTGAGAGAACTCGGTCACGCGCTCGGTCTCTCTTCTACTCGGGCCTCTTATCTGTATCCGCGAATACTTTCACCATCGGGTAACCGCCTTACAAACGGTTACAGACCTCTTATTCTCCAACTCGAGGAGAATCGGGCCACGGATATATTTTTCGGGCATCGTTGGGAACGAAAGATATTCGGGATCTCGGGAAAATTGGTATCGCACTGTCCCGTGAAAAATTTGCCGGCGCTTAAGATGCGGCCGACGCTTGGTACGATTATTCAGCGCCAACCACTAATACGCAGTGTTGGTCCTTTATACGGGCCAATGATTTGGCCATGATTCTGCCAGTGCTCATTTGAAGCATGGCAAACCAATGAACACCCAACCTTGGGCCAAATATCGATTACCACTGTCAGCCAACTATCGGGTCCCAGTGTTGGCCCCGAACATGGGCCAATCGGTTGATCATGGGTTTGCCAGTCTCGAATTGAAGCTCGGCACACCATCGAATAGCCAACGCTGGGCCAGTACTAATTAATGACCGTCGGCCAATTGTCGGGGCGAGCGCAGGTCCTGAGTCTGAGCCAATCTTTTGACCGTGGTTTTGCCAATGCTTATTTTTAGCATGGCAAACTGACGAATTGCCAATCCACGCCCAACACTGGCTTTGAACGGTATAGTCCATACATATATACAAGAATGCTTTTTACGTATACTATTATTATATATTTTTTTATTATCGCTGCATGCAATTTTCTACGTCCTGTGATAATAAAAACTCATAATTACTGTTATCTAAAATTCACTTTATGAAAAATAAAATTGATTTATACTAAAGTTTCGTGGTGTATTAAAAAGATGCCGAGTTATTATGATAGTATTAGGAAACGTCGAGTGTTAAAACGACGACAAAAATTAGAAGACTCTTTACAGCAGGTTAGGATCAGAGGCAACGAAACAAAAAGACAAGTAGATAGTGAAACAAATTTGGAAAGATACCACGAACAAGTGATTGTGCACAACGATGTTAGTGAATCTAATAATTCTTTCGATAAGCAATCATCGAGCACAGAAACTTGTGAATCTGATCGATTGTTGGCTAAGCATTGGGTTGTTTTGACAGCCCTACACTGGGCCAACACTAGCCCGAATATTGCGCCAACAATATGAAGCCGACCTTAGCCCTACTATGGGCCGATGATCACGCCAACCGTCAGCCAATGATCGTGATCTCTTTAGCCCAATGTTGGGCCAATACCCGGCCAACTATTAGGATTTCCGGTAAGCCTACTATTGGCCAACCGTACATTCCAGCGTTGGGCCGAAGAGATCACTCCTACCGTGGCGCAACACTAAACCGGTAGTGCTGCCGTTCATCGGCCAATGGTAGAATGTGATTGGCATGACGCTGGCTCGAGGTTGGGTCGGTTGGGTCGTTTTTCACGGGTTCGCGTTGCGGCCATATCAATTTTACACGCTCTCGTTTACCACGCGGTCAGCAAGAGTTCGAAGTCACTCGGGAATTCGTCAGGAAAACTCTTGTACACGGCGAGATTTTTCGACCTCGTCGTGTTCGGGAGCGAGAGTTCGGGTCAATAAAATAATTGTAAATTTTGGGACAATTAAAAAATTGGGAACTACGCATAATTCTCTGCGTCGCCGCATTATTAATTCATTCCACCTGCACCAGATCCTCAAAAACAAAACAAGTATACACACGTCCAGCGTAAAATCCTGCGAGCGTCTTACCAGCAATTGCACCAGCGAGCGCACCAGGCCAAGAGCGAAGGCCCTTGTAACGCGAGCGACAACAAACATCCACGCAAGCGAGCGAGCGAGCGACCGAGCGTCAAACTCAACCAATGTAAGCCAGCCATACCTTTTTCTTTTCTGTGTCATTCATCGTAGGCCTGGTCGCTTTAACCCGTCTAATAATCTTATAATAAATAACATTTTGTCAATCGTATACCAATTCTGTCGAATTATTCCTCAATACCGAAATATCGCGTCAATTCCTTAATTCTATTCTTTACCACGCACTACTCCATTTTACCCTCATCCCGTGCTATTGCGCTAGGCGTAGGCAACAAAGAGGGAAACGAGAATATTATGCTCTCATCCCTTCCGGATGTGACAACGGATCGGAAGGAGAGATTAAACCGCTCCAAAACGAGCAAACCGTAAGTGTGAGTTGAAACAAGTAAATATCTGAAACATTGTTGGATAATTGTACAAAAAACTTCAATGAAAAAAAAATGTTTCAAATAATCGGCTTTTAAATAATTGACAATTTTTTATTTTGTTATATTCAGAAGGCGGACTTCACCGTTGATGAAAATAATCTATCCGGGAATCCCGCCACTCCAGAAGAAACAGATGTACATGCTCGTGTCAGGAACAATATCGAGGATATGGTAAAATCAATTCATTTTCAAAGCAACAAAGTATATATGGATATCCATAATCATTGTGCTTGAAAAGTAAATAGTACGTATATACACACACACACGCACGCACGCACGTACGCACGCACACACACACGCACGCACGCACGCACGCACGCGCACACGCACACACACACACACACACACACACACACACACACGCACGCGCGCACGCACACGCACACACACACACAAATATATGTATATATGGTTACGTCCCAGGTTTGTGCTCTATGCAATGGCACATGATGTAACCTCGTTTTGAACGAGTTAAATGAGTTGCTCCTCTTGTGGGCCCGTAGGCACGGACCGGGGATAGGAGCACACTGTGCTGGCGACCATTTATCATTTGATTAGTTGTGAAACACTTCACCTACCTTGCCACTGTCTATTAAGGAATAGATTTCCTCCTTAGGCGGAAGTTTTTGTTGGTGGAGCTTCGACAGGCCGCAGTCTTCCGTCGGACCGTGGTCGCCCTTGTATTTCTCTCCGACTAATTGAGGGAGGGTCTGCTACCGCGGTGCTTGGAAGGGTCGTCGAAATAACGCTCGCACTTCTCGAGGGTTTACGTTTGAACACAATTAACTTATATTTTGCGATTAAATTAGAAAGTGATACAACAAAATTTGGACAATGATTATCGAAATAGCCGGGTCTCCCTTTGAGGGGACTCCGGTGAGAGAGACTGGAAGAGCTCTCTAGAGCCGCGCACGAAAGACTTTCCATCATTTCGTATTCGCATTAAGTTCTACATTTTAATTTTGAAAGAACTTCCAACCCAAGGCTCCTAGAAGACTTGAGTTGGAGGAAGCTCCAACGTTGTCGTGAGCCCGCGAATCTAAGACTCTACTGAGGGACTCTTGGTCCCTTTTGTTCATTTGCGGGTGGGGCAAATCGCTGATGTCGTGGAATTAGCTTTGTTACTTCGTTCCCACAGGCGCGATCTTGCTGACGCTACTTTACTCGGAAAACCTCCGCTGCCCGGGACTTCGGTAACGCATAGCCCCGATAGCCCGGGTCTCTGGTAGCCCGCAAGTCTCGCGATAGCGATACATAGCGTTCTCTTGATTTTTTTTTCTAAATTTAATGTTCGTTACATTTACACTAAACTGGGTTGAGCCAGGACGTAACACCTCCCCGGTTTAGACGGATGCAGTGCCGCGTGTGCAGGCTCTGCATGCGCAAGGCAGTGCAGGCTCTGCATGCGCGAGGCGTACAGCCGGGACCAGAGTTCTGGATCAGCTCCAACCAGGTTCCCCGTTGGTTTCGTTAGTGGAATCACCGGTGACGTTGATTCGACGTCGGTATCTTCCAAACACCGAAAGATACTTTCTTCCCTGTTGCCGATGATTTTCCCTTTTCGGTTTCCAAGATGAGCATCTTCGAACGGTCGGTCGGTAGTTTGTAGTCGCGAACAAGATGTTCCGATTTTTATGTCGAAATTGCACTAGTCTGCTGATGTTGGTTTCCAAAATACACTGTTTTCCTCGATGTCGATACAAGTGCCATCTGCCAGTCGGCATTGAGTCCTTGATTGTAGAACCACCTAGCCTGCCTGCAGATTGACCATTTCGCTCCAGGTTCCGAATGGATCGCTGTACTGAGATCCTCAGGATTGACCATTTGTGGTTAATGACCCGGCTAGTGTTATACTTCAAGCCTTTGCAGCAACGTCCTTGGACCTCAGCTGCAAACCAAGTCGAATCACATTAGTTTCATGTATAAGACGACAAGATGTCTCGTCCAGTTCGTGGTGGTATTTTTGAAATCCATTTTGGACTAGTGAATTATGCAAGTGCCTTCCGCAGTGTGTGACGTTGCGGGAAATTTCGATTCTGCATTGGACTATCGCGGTGTCTGAGAACTCGGATAGTTGAAGCAGCTGTATGAATGTTGGTATCGGCTCCGGGTCGGTCGAAGGGATGTGACCTTCCTTCACATCTTTCAAAGAAAAGGTTGTGACGTTCGAACGTTGATCCTCCACAGTCGTATCCGACAAGAGCCTTAACTGATGTACCTCGGCAATCTGTGCGAGGGCGACGATTAAACCGAACTAGTGGTGACCGTTCGGTCGGCTCGTCCAAATTTTGTCATGTACGTACAACGTTCAACACACGGCCGATCCCGCGAATTCCTATCCAGGTCGTAATTTTTCCTGCCTGGTGGCCCGCGTGGACTCCGACCTTTTCCTGAATCTTGATTGAGAGCTCACGCCACTAAGGTCACCGTCGGAACGGTGAGCTCCAGATCTTCTCCAGTTGTGTTAAACCCTATTTGCACATTTTTTATTTTTTATTTCTGTCCGAATTTTATCCCCGTGTTTTATTTTAAATGATCCGTGTCAGAGGTTCGAGGGACACAGTCGTCTGTTGATTCAGAGGCACATTGCTTGATCGCAGCGACTCGTTGTGAGATATTTCGATACTTGCACGTTCATTTTATTTCACTTGATAAACATCGCTTTTTATTGGCACATTGATTAATTTTTATTCCTGTCCGAAATTTATGAAGGTGAACCTTTTTTTCCCGTCATTTTTTCACTTGATTTGCCACTGCACTTTATAATACGAAGTTCTTTTATTCGCTCACTTTGATTGTCTATGTTTTGACACTTTTTCGTGATCTTCTTTTGTGACGCCCTTGTGACCTCCGATCGATGAGTCTTGGCATTCTTCATTGATGGCTCTTCTTTCTTCTTCGGGGGGAACGCGTTCTTAATTACTAACATTTACATGATTTACCATAACGTTCCGAGATGATTCTATCGACTCGTTTAGGTCTTCCTTTTTTTCGCGACAATGGCACGTAAGTGGTTTTATATGTTCGATTCTAAACAGCGATCTTATTTTTGACATTATTTCGTTTACATCGATTAGGTTTGATTTTACCGCATCTATACTTTGGTCGTGCGCACGACATTCGACACATGGCCGATTCCTCGAATCTCTATTCAGGTCTAGTAATTTTCCCTTGCCTGCTGGCCCGCGTGGATTCTGACCTTTTTTTTGGGTTTGGATTGTGGAGCTCAAAAGACTCTAAAGTCACCGTCGGAACGGCGAGTTCCACATCCTCTCCAGTTCTGTTGACTGCTATAATATACGTTACGACCTTTTTGCTACTCATGCGGTTTACATTTATAAATATTCCCTTGCTAAATTATAAACGCAGGATATATTCCCTTTTAATATCGACTTTTTTTTTTGTTTACGCTAACGTAATAGACGCCTCTTGATCTACCTGGTATGATTATCGCATTTTTTTATTGATTTGAATATAAGAAACAATTTTTCAATAGCAAAATTTTTATTCGGTTTTCTTGTTTGGTTTTATTTTATTTTCATAAAACATTTTTCCTTTTTCAATAACCAAATTATTTATTTGGTTTGTTTGGTTTGATTTTACTTACATAAAACATTTTTTTCTTTTCAATAACCAAAATTTTTAGATGGTTTTGGTTGATTTTATTTTATTTTCATGAAACATTTTTTTCCTTCTTCAATAACCAAAATTTTCATTCGGTTTTGTTTGATTTCATTTTGTTTTCATAAAACATTTCTTTTTCTTTTTCAATAACCAACATTTTTATTTGGTTCTGCTTGGCTTTATTATACTTTCGTAAAAGTATTTTTTTTCTTTTTCAATAACCAAAATTTCGATTTGTTTTTGATTGATTTGATTTGATTTCAATATAAGAAACAATGTTTCAATGACCAACTTTTTATTTGGTATTGTTTGATTTTATTTTATTTTCATAAAACATTTTTTTCCTTTTTCATTAACCAAAAATTTTATTCGGTTTTGTTTGATTTGATTTTGTTTTCATAAAACATTTCTTTTTCTTTTTCAATAACCAGAATTTCGATTTGCTTTTGGTTTATTTTATTTTATTTTAATATAAGAAACAATGTTTCAATAACAAAACTTTTATTTAGCATTGTTTGATTTCATTTTATTTTCATAAAACATTTTTTTCTTTTTCAATAACCAAAATTTTTATTTTGCCCTGCTTGAATTTATCAAGAGACGCGGCAGCGTCTTGACGCCAAGTAATAAAAAAAAAAATTTACGCCACTGATCGATGCCACCGATCTCGACGCCACTGACCGACTGACGACACGCCGCGACTCTTTATACAGTAAGTTGGGCTCTAGCAGACGACGTTTTAACTTTGTTCCGATATTATGCGAAAACGCGGCAACAAATCGAAAATCTAATGACAGTTTACCAATGTAATGTGATTTTTTCCTATCGATTTTGTTGGGGCTGTTTTTCGATTTGTCCACTCAATCTCGGGATCTCATAATTTACGGCCGAATTTTCGGGTGACTTTTTACCCCAAAATTTTTTCAACACTCGTCCATTGTCTTTCATTGAATGAAATAAAGTCGTTGGCTCATATCGTAAACATAACACATACGCCGTTCTGTGAATTGATTAACACTTTAGCGCAACAGGCACAGCAACGCCACCGCTCTCTCGAACGGCACGACTCGAACTACACCCTGCTTGCAATATATATATATATATGTATTCTAATACAGTCGCTTTGACAGCTCGAGTAACCAAACACGGTTAGTCGAGCGTGGATGTGAAAAAAAAAACAAACGGCTCTTATTAGAGCCAAAAATTTATTTAACAAAGGTTCACGTCGTTCAAATTTAGGTGTGGATTATTTATTTGATCCTGAACATGCGGATATTAGCCGTGGCGCTCGCGCGGAAACCGTCGCAGAAACAGCGAGGACGATACGCAAATAGATACAGAGTAAGTTAAAAACAAGAATGTGCTCATTTCTTTCACTTGCTTATATAAAATCATTAAAAAATTTGCAGACAAACGTGCATGTGTAGCTTTTGTGTGCCCTGAGAGCATAACGTAGCTTCTATATGTCATTACCAATTTGTGTGTTCATAACCTCGTTCCATTAACATTTTATGAACATATCTTCAAAATTTTCTGAACAGAATCTTGTCATAGACGATGAAGTTTTTTTTTTGTAGAAAATGCATTCGGCTCTGTAGAATTTATATTGACGCAGAGCTTAACAATTATTTTGCCTGAAATATTATTCATCGCTGGAAAATCTCTCATGAGAAATAAAGGCTTTGTGCAACACGATATATAAACCTAGATCCCCTACGGCGTCCAATAGAACATGTAAAATAGAACGCCATTACACCACCATTCCAAGTTCTTGCGAATTTTGTTCATACGAACCCGTGATCAAACATACAGGTATCGAATAGGCAGCCTAATTAACATACATGCGATGCAATCGACACCTGTATATTTGACCCCTTTAAAAACTTTTAAAAAGTAAAAAAAGAACGCCAAGTAACAAAATACCCCTGAAAACATTGTTGCTTGTTTGATCATATACAAAATTCTGATTTATCTTGAAATATTTTTTAATTTTATTTAACGAATGCTTTTATTATATTTTTTCAATTAAAATGTACAAAAAAAGTGAAATAACTTTTTATAAAGTAGCCAAGCAAGTTTACTAAAAACGTAAACAAAATTGTTAAACCTTAGAACTAATGTTTTCCTAAATATTTCATTTTTATTTGAAAAATCACATTACTATTATAACAAAAAATTGGTTTTACAATTATATAAAAATACAACGTATTTACCACATAAGTACACTGGAAATGCTGTGCAACGACTTGGCGTGCATGGTTAAGAAAAATAGCTCGGCGAAGGATTTCGTCTTTCCGACTACTTAACTCTCAGGTTGGAAAAACATAGACTGCTGCAATTTGTTATGTAACTGGAAATCAAATTTCGTGATCCCGCAAAGTATGGATCAAATGAGTGATGTTCCCCTAGACGACACGATACGTTAAATCTTTTTTTTATGCATAATTTAATACGATATATAAAAGTATATTCTTTCTCCTCTATCAGACAACTTTATACATTACATGAAATATATTTCGTATATACTTTTATGTATTGATCCGTCTGTTTGTGTATTGTATCCGTCTCTAAGCCACAGCATCGGTAATTTTAAAATTCGAATTACGGTGCCGTCGTCTTGCTGGTGAAAAACGAAATATCTGAGTATCTCTCCTGATATTCATTGCGCTATATTCGATGGTTTTTCCGAGTACAGTCGAATATTCGTCAATAGTGGATATAACGGAGCTCTGACACGGTCACGTGAATTGTGTGGACCGATATATACACCGATAACACTATATATCAATGTTATCTTGTCCGAATCACACTAGCGCAAGGTGCAGGAAATCGCATTGTTAATAACACTGGCAGATGATGCGTTGTTACAGGTTATATATATATTGTGTACCTTTCCGAGCTATTTCTCTTAACCATGCACGCCAAGTCGTTGCACAGCATTTCCAGTGTACTTATGTGGTAAATACGTTGTATTTTTATATAATTGTAATACCAATTTTTTGTTATAATAGTAATGTGATTTTTAAAATAAAAATGAAATATTTAGGAAAACATTAGTTCTAAGGTTTAACAATTTTGTTTACGTTTTTAGTAAACTTGCTTGGCTACTTTATAAAAAGTTATTTCACTTTTTTTGTACATTTTAATTGAAAAAATATAATAAAAGCATTCGTTAAATAAAATTAAAAAATATTTCAAGATAAATCAGAATTTTGTATATGATCAAACAAGCAACAATGTTTTCGGGGGTATTTTGTTACTTGGCGTTCTTTTTTTACTTTTTAAAAGTTTTTAAAGGGGTTTTACATACAGGTCTGAAAACGAAACCAGATTTCAATGGAGTCGTGAGGCAGCGTTACGAGCTTCACTTTTCATTCCGCTCGCCACCACCGCCGTCGCTACTATCGGCGAGTACCTCCCACCCGCGGTCTTCTGTGATCTCTCCCTTCGTCCCTTGCCTTATCATAGACCGTGTCCCGTGCCACGTATTACTCCATTTTTTATTACAACGTTCTCGATAACCTCTGTTCGCGTCAACGAGCATTTGTAGTTTGGAAAATATTCATAAAGCTGGCGAAGGTGGACCGTTGTTTCAGGGCTGTCTAAACTGACGAACCAATAAAGGTATTTGTATATTCAACATTTCATGTGTTGCGGATTTTTTCCTTTCATCATCGAAAGAAACTCGGAATAAAATTTGAATAAAAATCCATTTCACTCGAAAAAGGTAAGTATTTTTTTTTTTTAAATTTTTATATTGGTCTTCTTCCAGCCATACAAGATCTTTCCCTTTTTACAAGCCCCACTTCTATTCTCTTCCACAATCCCCCGTCCTTATTCCACAATTCTTTCTCATCTACTGCTGTTCCCCTTCGCCCCCCGCGTAAAAGGTAATGTGCATTTCGGATCATCGAGAAGAGTGAGCGAGACGGACGGAAGCCTTGTCGCACACGTACACGCCGATAGCAATGCCACGTAGTGGCGAAAATTGGAAACAAACATGGGTTCGTCAACAGTGCCTACCCCCACCACGGTCGTTTCCAGACCCGTATCTAAGACCGTGGTTTGTATATATGACACAAATTTCATGGCTAATGCGATACAGAGGCGGACATCCGCTGCCGCCACAATGTGGAGAAAAATATTGGTGTAAGTCGAGCATGTAGGGGAAAAGGAATTCGTACAGATCACGGTCTTACATATAGGTCTGACAACGGCGGTAGTGGGGGTGGCACCCTTAGTGGCTGTTTTTTTATTCCGATTACTACCGCTTGGTGCGTGACGGCAAGGGAAAGTAGTGCGCGATGAAGAGAGAAATTGCTCTTCTATCCTATTCCTTCCTGACCGCAGCGCATGCGCCGTTTGTCCTAACATAATTTACCGTACTGTCGTGTAAAGTGCATAATATACGAAACCAATACAAAGCGATAATACGACTATTTGCATCCTTTTTTCTCCAATGTCTCACAATACATCGTTCTTCTAAACGTTTTTCACACACGTACTGAGCCTCTTTCAGTCCCGGAAGAGCATCGAGCCATTTTTTGTATCGTTCGACGTTTCTGGGCACTCGAAACACGAAGCATTTTTGCTTCAAACTTTTATACCCCGTTTTAGAATTGCAAACTGCGCAACCCTTAACCATTTCGTATTTTTTTCAAAAACACTACGAAAAAAAATTCACATTTATGCGTAATAGCATGATAGAAAAATATACCACGGTAAATCGCGTTAAACCTCGTGGTATATGGTCGCAAATAAAGGTTATTTTGACAATCGTACCACAAAAACAGACGTTAACACCTTGGCCCTATTCGCCGGTAAGAGGTAAGGGGGAAAGCATTTCCCCTTGCTAATGGCTACTCGTAGCGGCGCCTAGTGAATCGAAAAGTGGGGATGATAAAAGTGCATACCCCCATCACGAAAATTTAGCTTTGTTGCAAGACCTGTATATAAGACAGATACTACAAATCGAATACGGCCGATCCAAATTGAAAAAAAACGATGTAAGAAGTTTCATATGAATATATATATTGTAATATAGGCTGGGAATTTTTTCCTTTTTCCTTTCCCACGGTCCTCGAATTTCATCACCTCCGTCTCATCCACCGACATTCCGACGAAAACTCCTACACAAACATTAGAAGGATCCTAACATTTTTCCCGTGTACATCTTTGTCACCACCGCTCGATGCAGCTGCATTCGGACAATCGTCGGGGCTTCTCCAAATTTATGTCTTCCGCCCAATCGAGATCCCGAATGGAATAGTCAAATACTGGTTTTCTGAATTCTCAGAAAACCCTCTCGTAGCCTCATCCCTCTGGAAGATTCCCGAATAATGCCCCAAACCTCACGTAGGCCCTTCCTCCCACTATTCTCGATTTCCCACGCTCCAGCCCTATAAGTTGCCTCCGTTCTAGGCTAAGCGAGTAGTAAGCAACCAAATTTGTAAGACGCCGAATCTCTGTCAGTTGAATAAACGTAGTTCAAGTAGCTCAACTTCGTGTACACCGAGTTGATTCATCCTACAACCGTGTTCCGTAGCCAGTCACTCCTTTTAATTAAAAAAATCGACAATCTTCCCCAAACCGACATTACAATTGGTGCTAAGTGTGGGGTGTGCTGACTAACCAACGCTGGGAACATAGGACCGATCGACGACACGCCGAGTCTACGAGAGTCTACGAACAGAACTGGATCCACGAAAGGAATCGGTGAGTAAAGATTCATTCACTCTTTACCGCGAGTCACAAATCATAACGACCGATTCCGAGACTGACTCCGTGGATTCGAACAATATGTCGCTATCAAACGTGAACGCGGCAATTAAAAGCGCTTTGAATAAAATTAACGATTCGAGCGTGGGACCAGAAATAAAGTATGACACTGCACGTCCACCAAGTATCTCATCAGAAGATGATATCGAAGAACTTCAACCAAAAGAAGCACTCGAACTAATTCGGGAATTTGATGGGAAAAATATCGGAGTCGAAACTTTTATCAGCTCCATCGAAGAAGTCAGGCCACAAGTACTAAGACCGGATTATTTTCGACGACTTGTAATTGCAAAAAGAATAATCGGGGATGCAGCAAGAGAGATTCAAGAGTACGAAACGAACTCATATGATAAACTTTATGAATGTTTACGGATACTTTTTGGAAGCGTTCAACCGGCTAGCGTCTGGCGCGACAAAAGGTCACGGATGTTTCAGCAAAAAAATGAGAGCGTAACAAAATTTACAAATAGATTCCTCGAAGTGCAAAATCAACTCCTGTCTGTGCTAGCCAACACAACCGCAGACGAGGTACAGCGACGATTTATAATAGAGTATGAACGTCAACAAGGGCTGGACCAATACCTGTTAGGATTGAAAAAAGAGATCTCCACGGAAGTGCGTGCACAAAAACCAGAAAACATTCGTGCAGCGATAGCCCGAGCACAAGCTGCAGAGGCATACGACTACACCCGAGAAATGATGACACGCAGCCTTAACCTAAGCGACAAAAGCACAGGTAGCTCAGAGACTCGTAAGCCGCCCTATCATAAATCTCCTGGAAATCCGTCAAGCGCACCGTCCCCGTCGATCGTTTGCCGGTATTGTAACCGCGCAGGTCACTCCGAACGCGACTGTCGTAAAAGAGCATACGACTTACAAAATACGAACAGGAACGTAGCCAAACAATCGGTTTTTCACAACAGACAATCCCACAATCACCAACCAATGCGAACAGCAGTCAATCACATACCGGAAGAAGAAGTAACCACTACGACACAAGACGAATTCCCCAAGTCAATGCCATCGGATCCGCTAAACGAGTGGTCAAACTTCCCACCCGAACAGCCAGCAGAATAGGCAGTTTTCTCCTCGATACCAGTTCAGCAATAAATTTACTTAAAATCAGCATGTTGACCAAAGGATCGCAGATCAATCAAAACATTAAGACACCGTTCTCCATGGACAATGAACAACATGAGTCGTTATTTGCTGCTAGGCAAGAATTTCAAGGAAAGATTCACATCTTTCACGTCGTTCCCAACGACTTCCCATTAGACGAGGATGGGTTGATCGGTATTCCGTTCATGGAAAAGTACCAAACGAAAATCGGTATCGGAAGAGAAAATTATTTAATGTTCGACGATCAACGATTTGAATTCGAGAAAGTTTCTGTCACCATCCCGCCACGAACGATCTATTTTATTACGGTTCGTACGAATATTGAAAACGGAACAGCCGTCACGGACGAGAACAATCCAGGAGCAATAGTGCCTTGCATCTTCGAAGCCAAGAATTACGAATCCCCGGGTGCTATTTTTGAATGACTCGGAAGAACCGATGACGGTTACAATTGACCAGCTACAGGGCATTCCTTTCTGTGACGCTGCCCGTTCGCCTGAGGAGGAGCGCCAAGACGCACCGAAGGATGTAGCTCGTGTCAATGCTATAGAGATGACGAATACTGCCGAACGTATTCACACATTACAAGAAAACGTTCGACTCGAGCATGCCCCACCAGATCAAGCAGAAAAGGTTTGGGACATCGTCTCCAGCTTTCCAGATGTATTTGCCCTACCTGGTGATCCACTCCCAGGCACAAAAATGGTCAAGCATCGGATCATCACGAGTGATGATACACCCGTGAACACCAAACAATACAGGTACCCGCCGGTTCACAAGGAAGAAATCGACAGGCAGGTAAACGAAATGCTGGAGAAAGAATTAATAGAGCCGAGTGACTCACCATACAGCTCGCCTATTTGGGTGGTATCTAAGAAATCGGATGCATCAGGAAAACAGAAGTGGAGGATCGTCATTGATTTTCGGAAATTGAACGAAAAAACGACACACGACGCCTATCCTCTCCCATGCATCGACGAAATTTTGGATCAATTAGGTCGAACAAAATATTTTACCGCATTCGATCTAGCGTCGGGATTTCATCAAATCCCAATGGACGAACGAGACAAGCAGAAGACAGCGTTTTCCACACCATCAGGCCACTATCATTACAACAGAATGCCGTTTGGATTGAAGAACGCACCCGCGACATTCCAACGCATGATGAATAATGCGTTGAGGGGATTGATCGGAAATACATGCTTCGTTTACTTGGACGACATTATTATTTACGGACAAACCCTCGACGAACACAATAAGAAATTAATTGACGTGCTGACCCGTCTTCGCGAGTCAGACTTGAAGTTGCAGCCCGACAAGTGCGAATTTCTACGGCCAGAATTGGAATTTTTGGGACATGTAATCTCGGAAGAAGGAGTAAAACCCAATCCAAAGAAAACAGAAGCAGTACAGAATTTTCCAAGGCCAAGTGACCAGAAGCAGATTAAACAGTTCTTAGGACTCGCTGGATATTACCGAAAATTCATAAAAGATTTCAGCAAATTAGCGAAACCACTTACAGAACTCCTGAAGAAGGATGCACCATGGTCTTGGACAGACAAACAAGAACAATCATTCAGCCTATTACGAGCAGCGCTGACGACATCTCCGGTCCTCCAATATCCGGATTTCAAGAGATCTTTCGTGCTCACAACCGACGCGAGCAACCACGCCATAGGTGCAGTGCTATCGCAGGGACCCATTGGTAAAGATCGTCCCATCGCTTACGCATCACGCACTCTTAATAAAGCCGAACAACGATATTCGACGACGGAAAAAGAGATGTTGGCAATAGTCTGGGCTGTCAAGCACTTCCGCCAATATCTGTTTGGAAAGAAATTTCAAATTGTTACGGATCACAAGCCGCTAATCTGGATCCTCAAAACCTCGAATCCTCCAACGAATAGTTGCCTAATGAGGCTCCGGTTAAAACTAGAGGAATACAAATACGAGGCCGTTTATAAAAAAGGAACGCTGAATACAAACGCTGACGCCCTATCACGGATATACCCCGTAACTACCCGTCAAGGAAAGCACAACGGCGCTCCGAATGAGGGGACCGAAAAGCAAGAAGTATCAGATATCGTCATCGAAGAAGAAAGCGACAACGCGGCAGACACCGAAAACACAGTGGAAAAAGAAAATGATCGAGAAGAAATGGAAAATGAAAATTTTCCCCTTTACATGGAGTTCGAACTATCGAAAGAAAGTCCACAGGTTCCTGAAATTTTTGAGGAAGCACCACCCAGGAACACACCGCGGATCAAAATAACCGACCAACTTGAAAACAGTGAAGATGAACTGCACCTCGATTTCGCAAGAGATGAAATCGAGTGGTATAACGTGTTAACCGAAAAACTGTCGGTTACCAATGAACCTACCAAGATTTATTTAGGTTGCAAATACCTGAATGAAAATCCAGTTACAAAAATGAGAATTAAGCAGATGATCTCGTTTATTTGGTCAAGGAAAACAGAACGACCCTTTCTTTATCTTTACGACATGGAACTGTACGAGCCAGGTACAGAAGGGGAACGGATAGACATCATAAAGCAATACCACGGGACAAGCGCCACAGGTCATTTCGGAGTAGCAAAGACCCTCGATCGGGTGAAGGCCGTTGCTACCTGGCCCAACCTGCAAAGAGACATCGAAGATTACATCCGTAGATGCGACACGTGCCAGAGGGTGAAGCTCGTGCGAACACAACCACGAGCAGAAGCAATAATTACTGACACACCGGAGAAACCCAACGAAAAAATTGCATTGGACCTTGTGGGCCCACTACCTGAAACGTACGAGGGTCATAAATACATTCTTTCTGTACAAGACCAGCTCACAAAATACATTACACTGATCCCATTAAAATCACAGGATGCCCAATCAACAGTGACAGCACTGGTTGAAAACTTTATTTACATTCACGGAGCTCCGAAAATCATCTTAACCGATGGCGGACGAAACTTCATCAGCCAAACGTTCAAGCATTTAGAGAAGCTCTTTAAGATTTCCCACATGACAACGACAACGTTTCATCCTCAGAGTAATGGGAGCCTCGAGCGAGCACACGGACCGATAAAAGAACAAATTAAAGCATTGATATACGACCATCAAGAAGATTGGGACAAGAAATTAAAGTTCGTCTCTATGGCTTATAACACAGCCAAACACGAAGGGACAGGACTAACTCCATTCGAAATGCAGTTCGGAAGAAAACCCAATATTCCAAATAATTTGCCAGCTCAAAGGACTAATACGACGATTGACGAATGCTTCGAAGGAATACGTGCGGATCACGAACGCATCGTCAAACGAGGGCGCGATAATTTGATCGCAGCTAAAGAAAGATACAAGGCAGTCCAGGATGCTCACATACATCGCACTATACCCGTCTTCGCAAAAGGCGACGAGGTCCTCGTTGCTGAAGAGCGAGACAAGACCCCACTGGCCCCGAAGTGGGAAGGACCAGCTATCATTTTAGAACAAACATCGGACGTAAACTACGAGATATTGCTAAACAATAGGAGAAAAATAATCCATGTTAACAAGTTAAAACCTCATCATAGACACTAATCAAACATTCTGTGCAGGCATTATGTTGCTGTTACTCCTTCTCCTTCCCCTGACTTGGGTTACAACCAACGAATTAAGGGTGGAACCACTCGAAGGCGCTATATATATGGAAAACCTAGGAAACGCCGTGATCTATCACCAAACCTGGACAGTAGTCAACTACGTCGACCTCACCGAAATAAATCTACATCGGGACGAACTGACACAAGCTTCACTGGGGTTGCCCACGGTTTGCAATGGAGACAACGAAAGGAAGAACTGCTCGGAGTTTGCATCGATCGAGATCCTTCAGCAGAGGTTAAATAGAATAGATGCCAAAAGATCTAGATTAATTAACATCATCGATTATAAACCCCGATTTAATCGAGGCGTATTTAACTTTATTGGCGACATAAGCAAAATCCTGTTTGGAACTTTAGGAAATTCCGATGCCGAATATTATAACAATGAGATCGATAAACTTCACGCTGATAATGAGAAAATGAGTACCCTAATTCGAAACCAAACAGCAATAGTTAAGGGCATGGCCTCTACACTTTTCAAAGCCATAGAAGAATTACGCACTGAAAATCAACGACTTTTTAAGTCCTATGCGAAAGTCAATTTTGCTATAGCTGATAATACTAGAGATATTAAGATTACCGCACAAGTGACCCTTCTAGAGACTCTTATAGACGAATACAGCGAATGCCTGAATAATGTCTTGAATGCAGTCAATGATGGGAAACAAGGGATTATTCACCCTCAGATCCTTAATCCTGCCGACTTAATCGGAGCTCTAAAAACTATTCGAGAGCAAACAGCGACTAGTAACGTTCCACCTGTACCTCTAGAAGAATCTGCTTTTGCGGAAATTATAGGAATTAGTGATGTAAGCGTCATGTTAAAAGATAATCGTTTTACGTATATAATTAAGGTGCCAGTAATAGAAAATAGTTTGCTTGATGTGTTCCGTATCATCCCTATCCCTAAACGGAAGGTAACCTCAAGTACATTTTTCTACGTGAACCCTCCTGATACATTAATAATGACCAATGTGGCCAGAACAATATTTACTCCAAGTACTGAAGAAGACCTCGATCACTGTAAGGAAATAGGACCACGACGCCTGTGTAAACGTGCAAACCCTGACCACTTTGTACACGATCCCAATAGTTGCGAAGCAGTGATCATCCAAAAGCCGATAGACATATCCGACTCGCAATGTCAAATACTCTACATAAATCTAGTTAAATCTTTGTGGATTCAATTAAAATCAGGAAATTCGTGGATCGTGACGTCCCCGCATGACGAGACGTTCCATGTGAATTGTGATGACCATAAAATACATCAGGCACTACTGCGCGGTACCAACAAAATAACCATAACAGGCGACTGCGTTGGGCATACTGAACACATCTTCGTAAGACCGAGTTATGATAAAAGTATTACACAAGCCACTGACATTCTTCTCAACAAAACTCTCAAAGTTCCAAAACTCGAAGAAGTGCTTCGAAATCATTCAGTTTCTTTAGACGACATTCAGCTAACGACATTAGGACGACCTAGACACGTTGACCTTACTCAGCTCAAAGCTCTTGGACAGACTTTAGACGAAATCTCAGAAGAGGCCGAGAAAATTGGACAACGTAAACGGACCAAGACATTTTTCGAGACTACTTACGAAGGTATCAGGTATCTCGGCTACAGTTGTACTGGCGTTGTTCTCTTGTATATCATGTTCAGATGCGGATTATGTGGCTGTTTGTCCAATATGTTCACTAGACTATTCAAAGCAACCTTCTCCCCTTGTATCAACGTGTACAACAATTGTTTTCACCAGAATAACGAACATGCAGACTACCGTGTAAACTACGATGGAGAAGAATGTTCCATGTTGGAAATCGCCGGAAATCGTAATGCTCATAATAGTGCGAAACAAGTGGGTCGCAGTCGGTCCACTAGTCTTAAAGCTTAAAGAAAATTCATTTTTTTTTGTATGAATTTTCTTAAATTAGGGGGGAGGTGTAATATAGGCTGGGAATTTTTTCCTTTTTCCTTTCCCACGGTCCTCGAATTTCATCACCTCCGTCTCATCCACCGACATTCCGACGAAAACTCCTACACAAACATTAGAAGGATCCTAACATTTTTCCCGTGTACATCTTTGTCACCACCGCTCGATGCAGCTGCATTCGGACAATCGTCGGGGCTTCTCCAAATTTTTCTTCCGCCCAATCGAGGTCCCGAATGGAATAGTCAAATACTGGTTTTCTGAATTCTCAGAAAACCCTCTCATAGCCTCATCCCTCTGAAAGATTCCCGAATAACGCCCCAAACCTCACGTAGGCCCTTCCTCCCACTATTCTCGATTTCCCACGCTCCAGCCCTATAAGTTGCCTCCGTTCTAGGCTAAGCGAGTAGTAAGCAACCAAATTTGTAAGACGCCGAATCTCTGTCAGTTGAATAAACGTAGTTCAAGTAGCTCAACTTCGTGTACACCGAGTTGATTCATCCTACAACCGTGTTCTGTAGCGAGTCAGTCACTCCTTTTAATTAAAAAAATCGACAATCTTCCCCAAACCGACATTACAATATATATATATATATGTGTGTGTGTGTGTGTGCACATACCCGCACACACACGCACCCGCACGCACACACACACACGCACGCTCACACGCACGCACACACGCACGCACGCACACACACACACACACCCTAAATGTGTGTGTGTGTGTGTGTGTGTACTATATTACACTATATTAGGGTGGCGTAACAGAATCCGATTTTCTTTTCTTTTTGGGTCTCGTATGAAAATATGTTAGTTTATGATGTTTCTGAAATTTTCAGCTCAAAATATGAATTTTTAAATGTCACTTATAATTTTTGAAAGTTTCCAAGGTAATGGATTTATATGCTGTTTAGCGACCTTCAAATATTAATATTAAGGCTTCCTTTGTATTTGTATGCATTGTTATTAACTATAATATGAATTGAATGTAAAATACAAAAGAAGCCTCAATATTAATATTTAAAGGTCGCAAAAAGCATAAAAATCAATTTACTTGAAAATTAAAAAAAATTATGAGCAACCTTTAAGAATTCATAATTTGAGATGCAATTTTCAGAAACTTCTTAACCTTCCATATACAAAATTTCATCGTAACGAGAAATTTTTTGAAAAATTTTAAGTTTTGACCATTTTTGAATTTTTTTAAATTCGTGTGGGACGTCTAAAAAAAGTTCGAACTAATTTTCTTTTTGGCAGTTTTTGGGTTCGTTTGGATTCTGTGTGCTGTGTGCTGTGTGTGTGTTTGTGTGTGTGTGTGTGTGTGTGTGTGTGTGTGTGTGTGTGTGTGTGTGTGTGTGTGTGTGTGTGTGTGTGTTTTTTAAAGAGGTTTAGCGGGAAAATGCCTGCGCACCGTAGCAAATAATTGCCGTGTGTCGGGCTTGCACCGACTAAAAACCCCCGTTCCTCTGTGGCCTTACAAATTCTCCCGCGGGACGACCGCTAGGTATTACATCGCGGGAGAGGCCTTAGCCGTAGCTCTTCCTACAGTGGTCAGACGACCTTACATCCCCCGTTCCACTCGAGATGGTATGAGTGGTTTAGGGGTTCGTGTCGCTGATTTCATCTATGACTGCCTGGTCTTCCGGCGTCGTCTTCTTCCTCGCGCGTTCTGCACGTCGCAACTCCTTCATTACTGCGACAGCATAAGCCGATACAGCTGTCCATGCGTCTGCTGACTTCAGCATCAATTCAACCAGGTTATCCGGGGTGATGCGTGTCTCCAGCTGATCCTCGACTATCGCGCGAGAGGCACTAAACCGTGGGCATTGGAACAATGCATGTTCAGCGTTCTCCTCGACTGCTACACATGCTGGGCAGTCCGGGGAATCTTCATAATTAAACTTATAGAGATAAGCCCGGAAGCAGCCGTGTCCTGAGATCACTTGAGTGAGATAATAGTTGAGCTCCCCATGTAGACGGGTCACCCATATCTCCACCTTCGGAATTAGTCGATGTGTCCACCTTCCCTTGGTAGAGGCATCCCACATCGTCTGCCACTGGTTCAAACTGGTTGCTCTCGCTTCTGTCCTTGCACAACTGGGATTTCTAGCTCCCTTCTGCTGGTACATCGCTCTACGCTCCTCAGCGAGCACCTCAATGGGCAGCATTCCCGCGATAACGTTGATAGCGTCCTCGGAGACAGTGCGAAATGCACAGGCTACCCTCAAGGCGCTGACGCGATACGTTGCTGCACCCTTCCTGCGGTACTCCTGGATCTTCAGTGCGTCAGCCCATATGGGTATGCCATAGGTGAGCACTGAGGTCGTCACTGATGACAGCAGTTTCCTCCTCTTCTGTCTGGGGCCACCAACATTAGGCATGAGTCGCGCCAGTGTGGTAGCCACCCGAGCGGCCTTTCTGCTGATCTGCTCGGTTTGCTCTTTGAAGTTCAGCCTCGCGTCGAGAATCACACCCAGGTACCGAATGAACGGTTGGGATGTGATTTCGGTGTTTCCAACCCTGAGCGTTACCGTTTCCATCACCTTCCTGCTGGATACGAGGAGTACTTCTGTTTTGTGGGCTGCAAGCTGCAGTCCAACAGAAGACATCCATTCCTTTATCTTGGCGAAAGCTTCGCCGAAGAGTGCGGTGATTTGCTCCAGGAATTTGGCGATGACAATCAGCGCCGCGTCATCTGCAAACGCTACGACGGACACTCCTTTCGGCAATTGCAATAGCAGCAGATCATTGTACATGATGATCCACAGAAGCGGTCCAAGTACAGAGCCCTGAGGAACTCCTCCAGTCACCCTATACGTCTTCGGTCCATCCTCTGTGTCGTACATGAGCCACCTATTACATAGGTAACTCGCCACTATTCTCCGGAGGTACCATGCTACACCTAATGTTTTTAGGGCATCCATGATACACTTCCATATCGCCGAGTTGAAAGCGTTTTTGACGTCGAGAGCGACAACTGCGCAGTACTTCTTGGACCCTCTTGTCCATCGTTTACCCGCAGTCGACTCCTGCGCCTGCTTCACCACTGTGTTAATGGCATCCAGCGTAGAGCGCTCCTTTCTGAAGCCAAACTGGCCCTCCGCCAGTAGAGGGTCCACGAACTTCTCAATCCTGTTATGGATGATGCGCTCGAAGATCTTTCCGGCGGTATCCAGCATACAGAGCGGACGATAGGATGAAGGTTCGTCCGGCGGCTTCTTCCCTTTCGGGAGGAGCACTAGCTTCTGCCACTTCCACTTGTCCGGGAAGATTCCTTCCTTGAGACACCCATTGTACATGCCCAGGAATATTGCCGGTGCCAACTTGATCGCTGCCTTGAGTGCGATGTTGGGTATCCCATCCATACCGGGGGCTTTATTGTTGCCCACCCTGGCAATCGCCGTAAGAAGCTCTTCTTCAGTAATGGCTGGGATGTCCTCATCGACGTCCTCCGCAAGCTGGTAGTCCTCCTCGGGTTGCTCAGGGAACAGATGTGTAACAATCTTTTCCAGCAGGGCTGCGTCTACAGGCGATGGCATCGGCTGGCTTTTCAGCCGAGTCATTACTACTTTGTATGGCCTGCCCCAGGGAGCATCTTCCACCTCGCTGAGCAGTTCGCCCCAGCTTTCAGCTTTACTCTGCTTGATAGCTTTTTTAAGCTTCAAGCGCGCCTTCCTGTGCTGTTCTTCCAAATCGGGGAACGAGCGTTTGCCTCGAGCTCGTTGCGCTCGGCGGCGAGTTCGATGACACTCCCTTCGGAGGCCGGCAATTCGTTCGCTCCACCAGTGTACCGCTGGTCGGAAGTCGACATCACGTTTCCGTGGCATTGTGGCATCGCATGCTTCGGTGACCCTCTGCATGACCACCTCGACCTTCTCGGTTGCACTTTCTGCTGCGAGGGGGCTGGTGTCAAAAGTTTCACGAAACAAGTCCGCGTCAAACATTTTCGCTTTCCAGCCCTTCCCGTTTGTCTTCGGTGCCTTCGCTATTCTGCTGAAGTCTCCGCGAATCTCCCAGAGAATCGCTTGATGATCACTGTGAGTGTAGATATCACTGACTACCCAGTGGCACTGGTTGCCTCTGGCCAGGCTACTACTCACAAAAGTGAGGTCCACTATAGACGAGGCTTCACCTTTAACAAAAGTGGGCTTTGTACCTGCATTAAGTAGTACTACATCCAATAAGGACATAGCCTCAAGCAGGACTTGACCCTTCCTGTTCGTCACTTTACTACCCCATTCCACAGCCCACGCGTTGTAATCTCCGGCTATGGCTACCGGGAATCGTTGTTTAGCGTCTGCGACTAAGTTGTCGAGAAAATTCTCAAACTCATCAGTCGTCAGGCTAGGCGGTGCGTAACAACTGTAGAAATGAACTCCTTTGGCTTTTATTCTCACAAAACCAGTTTCCATCCGACTCGCAAGATCCTGAAATGGAAGCTTTCCGCAAGACCAAATTGCGGCCTTCCCACTTGCGTCAGATTCCCAGGGTTGCGTGTCTAGATGTCTATATGGTTCCGAGAGTATCGCCAAGTCAGGCTTCAGCTCGCGCACAGTCTGCATGAGCAGGTCCTGTGCGGCTTCACAATGGTTGAGGTTGAGCTGGAGTACTCTCATTTGCAGCGTTTTTGGAGTGCCTGGAGAGCCGGGAGAGCCCGCGTATACGCTGCACATCGGCTGCTACCTGCGATGTGGGCTGTGGGTGCCCCATCCCCCGCTTCTGCACATATGACACACTTTGCGCTTGCTGTGCATTCGGCAACTTTGTGGCCAGTGATACCGCACTTAATGCAGTCTTTAGCCCGGTCGACGCTGCTCTTGCAGTTCCGTGATAAGTGTCCAAATTTCCAGCACTTGAAACACTTGAGTGGCCTCACCACCTCTCGGATTCTGCAATTACACCAGCCGACTCGGATGATGCCTGTATCCAGAAGTTTCCGGGCAGCGGGCACCATGATTCGTAATACCGCGGTCTGAGTCCTGCCATATGCTTTACGCAGAGACTTAAGAGAATGTTCCGTGGCTGGATAGTCCGGTCCCAAGACTCTCTGCAGGGCCGCCAATATCTCCTCCTTCGTCCCATCCTCTTCCAGGTCCTTGATCTCCAGATCCACTTCCTGGACTTTACTCTGCACCGTTGCTGATTCGCCAAGAACACCTTCGAATTGGTTTCGCAATTCCGGTGCTTTGGCTGAGCTCTCCTTATTCAGAACGAACAGCAGATCTCCCGCGTTCGTTCTGCGTACCTTTTGGACGCATTCACCTGCATCCTTGAGCGCCGGATCCTTCTTTATACGACTCAAGATCTCCGCATAGCTCAAGTCACCCTTTTTGTGGATGACGAGAGCGTTGGGCAGAGTCGGCCGTTCGCGAGGTTTCTGCGGCTTCTTCTGAGGCTGCGTCTGGGATATCTTGTGCGATCTTTTCTTCTTTCCGGCAGTCTGCCACTCCTGCTCTGGTCGCACACCTCCCTTATCCTCGGGTTGACCAGCCAGCTCCTCCAGCTGCTTCTTCTTCTTCGGCACCTTTCCCTCGGTCGACGTTGGTGTAACCCGATTCCTCCTCTTCGCCTTGCTTACTTGCGTCGAGGTACCGTCCACGTCCATGCCTTCATCGTTCCTCTCCTTGTTAGGTAGAGTCGATTTCGCTTGGCTTATGGTTGGCGTGGTTTGCGTAACTCCAGTCGACGTTTCCGCCTGTGGCTTTGCACTCCACGTTACCAGGTCCTCTATACCTTTCCAAGTACTGGTAAGCATAGGAACCCACCGATGGATCTCTTTGTGGAGGTTTTTCTTCTGCTGAATAAAAGAGGCTAGGCTCTCCAGCGTCTTTCCGTGCCTCTCCACCAACTTCAAGATCTGTTGGTTTCTCCCTTCCTCTTCCTTTCCTTCACTTGGAACATTGTGCGCCATGGAAGCCAAGTGGCCCACCTCCGTGGTACTGCGGTCGTATGGTGACGACACCCGGGGCCCGCTTGCTCACTCCCTGGAGGCGCCGGTACTGGGGTTCCGTGCCCCTGCACCCTAATCCGTACATCCTTAATTGAACTTCCCATTATCATTTGTTGTCGAGGTTTGTTCCCCGTGTC
>OZ023323.1:4245901-4370274 GCA_964007375.1 Ophion obscuratus | reverse complement strand
GCGCGTGTGCGCGTGTGCGCATGTGTGTGTGTGTGTGTGGGTGTGTGTGTGTGTGCTGTGTATGTGTTTGGGTATTCGGGAAGGCTTTTTTCTATGAATCCCCAACCCCCATGAAATGTTGGAAAGTGCCTTACCTCATCACGTTTTTTCGGTTTTCACGGGGGGGGGTGGGGGGTCCTTCAAGATTAAGATGAGCCTCATCGGACTTTTGTCTTTATTTCGTTAATACGTCCCTAACGGATCAGCGAGTCCCGCAAAAAAGTCCCCCAAAAAGTCCCAATTAAGATTCGGGGCTTAAGGCAGAACATCACTGTGGCCCCCTGTTTTTTTGCCATTTTTCAAGAGTTTTTTTTGTGGGAAAAAAAGAGATATTCGAAATTTTTTTTGTTTTGTTCGTTGTTTATTGATGATACATAAAAAAAAAAAAATTCAAATTTTTCACGCCCCATGGTGACGCTGGGGGAGCTCCCGCGTCAGGTACTGCCTCTGCAGTGGTTCGCGGCACGCAGCAGAACTCTCTTCAAAGTCGATCTGAAAAAAAAATACCGAGTGTTTTCGTTAATAATATGAGATTTTGAAGAGAAGTACACAGGGATTTGAAAAATATTGTTTTTTAAAAAATAGGCACGCTTTTGAAATTAAAGAACGATGTTCGAGCAAAATTTCTCGTCGAGAATAGGCTATAACTTTTTTTATTATTGAGATGTCGAAAAAATCCTATGTACTTCTTTAGATAATCTAGTTTTATTGATGCAGTCCAAATTTGAAGTCGATCGGATAAAAATTGCTCGAGTTCTGCTGCGTGCCGCACTCAAAAAAGTGGTTTTGAGAAAAACGCGTTCAAAGTTTTAGGTTTGTTAATTTATGCGATAAATTGGAAAAAAATACTTATATTTAGTAAATACCACCATATAGCTGGCCTTCAAGAAGCAAATCATTATCCCTAGTATCTTTTCTCGAACTTGTAGAGGCTCTTCTTGCCTCTTTTGCAGTGTTTGTGAGCGAGCGCTCCGCCAGCTCGATCCGCGCTGCGTCGGTTTCAACGCAAAAATTGAAACAATTTGGGCCGATAGTTATCGCCAACGTCTCCAAAACTTTCATGAGGCTTCTCAGGCCATCATTGAATAATAATACCGCGATATCGGCTGCAATATCGACGATTTTCTTGCTCCCGGACTGACACTTGGGGGCTATTGCCCAAACTGATTTGTTGTAGCTTTCTTTGTTGTTTTGCGTGAAGCCGCCCGAACAACGCTGCAGCAAATCGTCTCTGCTCAAATTTTCGAAGACTGGCGTAATTGCCTCGAATACTTCCTCAGGAAGAGGCGGCTTATGGCGATATTCAGAAATATTACCGCTTGCGACCGCTTGCTGCCACGAACACCACGACTCGGCTCCCTCTGGGCAATCGTCATGTTGCTCACTATCTGTGGATATTTTATGTTTGATAGTTGCCCAAATTGCCTTCCTCATTTTTTCAACATCATCGCTGTTCCTCCGAATAGCCAAGCCGTAATATGTGCTCAACTCGTCAATCAATGTTCCGGTGAGCTTTCCTCTGCCAGACAATCCTTTTTGTTTTTTCACGATTTCGCGGAGGCGCGTCCCCATACGTTTTTGGACATGATCGATGCACTCTTTTATTTTTATCTCGAAACCGTCGTATGGATCTCTATTCGATTAGCCCAGAAACGTTTTAGAATCGCCGTCACCAATATAATATTTATATTTTATGCCATAGAGCTCTTCAGACCGTTGAAACATTTCGACAGCTGAGTCGACTTCCATTTTTCCTGAGAAGCCGCTATGGTTCGCCTGGCACTCATCGTCGTGGGTACTTTTCCATTCCCAGTACTGCGCAGTGCTTTCTTTTTTTTTCCCAATGCTCGCAAGCTTTGCAATATTTCGATTTCACCATAACGTCGATCACTTTTTTAGTGTACCAGCCGATTAGCGATGTTATGCCGAAAAGCGAGCTGCAATCGCGCTTACGCCACGATCCTTCGCCTGAAACGATAATTCCGTCCTCCACCCTATTTTCCAACGAAATTGTCTCCTCCTCAAGTGCAGCCTTTTGTTTGCTCACTGTGCTCACAGCTTTAGTGGCAATCGAAATCGAATTTAAGATTCGATCGTAGAAAGACTGAAATATGGGGCGCGGTAGGTCCATAAATGCACAAAACTTCATCAGGCCATTCAAACCGACGCGAAGAAGATGCATACTGAATAGGATCCGACGATTTATTTCGTATGCATTGTCAATCATAGGACACGAATTGATTTGCACTTTTTCACAATGGCCGCAATCGACCTCGATTTTGAATCCGAGTCCGCGCAAACTTTTTTCAGTAAACTTTATATCGCGATCACACACTTTGCACTTCACTAACGTCGATATAATGTTCAATGCATTGACGAGGTGTACTATACGATAACCGAAATCGTTAGTAACACCGACCTCTAAATCGTCCGACGATTTTTACTTTTTCGCCGACGTGCTCACATACTCTGCAGAACTATTTTCGGAACTATAACGGTTCGGAGGTTTTCGATTCGAAATTTTCGTTCGACTCCTCGTCACATAGCTCCGTTTTGTTCCCTTTTTCCCCGCGTACACTTTCGGATGATCCATTTCGATGTGCAAAGAATAATTCTGAGCGTTCGATATTTATAAACGAAATGATTCGGAGCGTTTAGACACGACTAGCGTCGCTTCTATTCGCAAACTGACGCTATGACGCTATCCCTATACCTGCCTTGAAAATTTTTCAATTATCGCCACCTATGGCTTTTTTCGAAACTATATTTATAACAATAGCCGGTTTTTGTGAAGGGAGACAAAAGAATACCTGGGAAAGACCCGCAGGACCTGGAAAAGGCCCGGTATACCTGCCGACTCTGAGGCGCGCAGCTGCGCGGGACCCCGAGCGTCACGGAGCGCTGCACCGCTCCACAAAATATTCAATATCTCCGAAAATAATTATTTTTTCGACCTCGGTCCAACGGCATCTTAATCTTAAAGGTATTTTAGATTTTTCTAGATGGTTTTCAAAAAATCGATTTTTTGAAGCCGTCACTGTGGTGTTGTCCCTTAAGTGGACAAGTGAGACCCAATTTGAGCCCAAAATGGGACTTCTTTCCCCTCGATTAGTTCGAACCGGATATGACGTCATAGTCCTAAATTGGGACATGGAATCCCAAATGAAGCCTTTTTTAGGGGTGAAGTTTTACAATCTGAAGTCCCTATTTGGAACTCTCGGACCACATTTGAAACGTTTTCGAGCACAAGGCGAGACTAAAACGAGCCCCTGTTTCGGATTCCAAGCTGCAATTGGGGACTTTTTTTTAAGGGTGGAAGCTAATAGGAAGAGCAAATTTTGATTAATAGTTTATAATCATATTCTATCGTTTACTGACCAATTGTGGATCCTGGGGAGCAGCAGTAACTTCGTCCTGTGAAGAAACTGTTTCCGATTGCCTTGGTCGCTGTGATGTAGATGCAGATGCTGTAGACGTCGATGCCATAGGAGATTATGTGGATGCTATAGGAGATGAAGTCGATGCTGATGCCACAATACGTGGATGTACCTGTCTGCGTTCATCACCCGATAGAATGAATATTCGACCAGTTGAGAAGAGTTGGTATTGAAACGAGAATTCAAATATCATATTATAGTTATCCTAAAATTTCAAAAAAGTGTCACACTTTTTGTTTGTACCATACATTTTTCCAACTTGAACTTTTCGGCATCTGACATACTTCGATTTGATATCATCGTCGGTCGATTACTCTTCGTTGCAATTGTTGAATTACTATCGGGCGCCTTCATCTATTTTCACGCATGCACGTATTTTTCTTCTTAATATCAATCTTAACATATATATTAGGGTGGCGCAAAACAACCCGATTTTCTTTTCTTTTTGGGTCTCGTATGAAAATATGTCAGTTTATGATGTTCCTGAAATTTTCAGCTCAAAATATGCATTTTTAATAGTCATAATTTTTGAAAATTTCCAAGGTAATGGATTTTTAGGCTGTTTAGCGACCTTCAAATATTAATATTAAGGCTTCCTTTGTATTTGTATGCATTGTTATCAACTGTGATATGAATTGAATGTAAAATACAAAAGAAGCCTCAATATTTATATTTAAAGGTCGCAAAAAGCATGAAAATCAATTTACTTGAAAATTAAAAAAAAATTATGACCAACCTTTATGAATTCATATTTTGAGCTGCAAATTTCAGAAACTTATTAACCTTTCATATAGAAAATTTCATCGTAACGAGAATTTTTTTTTAAATTTAAATCTTGACCATTTTTGAATTTTTTTCAAATTCGTGTCCGACCTCTAAAAAAAAATTTCGAGTTGATTTTTTGTGTGGGCTCTTGAAACGTCATAAACTACATATTTTCATATGAGACCCGAAAAAAAGAAAGTCGGGTTTTTTTGCTCCACCCTAATATATACATATGTATATATCAGGTTGATAAAAAAGTTTTGTCGCAAAAATTTTAAAAATATTTTTTTACGTATTGACGCCATAGGACATCGATCTATGTCGAGAATATTCTAGAATGTTTTCTAGTTTTCCGCGTGACAGGGTATAAAAGGGCGAGCGTGCGTTCTAGTGGACAGAAATGGCTTCGATCTCGCAGGAGCAACATCGAGCAATCATTTTTTACGAGTGGCGGCGCGGCACGAACGCAAGCACAACTGCTAAAAATATACAGGATGCATTCAGCGAGACCGTAGTTTCTCATCGAACAGTCCAGCGTTGGTTCAATCGTTTTAAATCTGGAGACACAAGCCTTGAAGATAAGGAACGTTCCGGACGACCGTCGACCATCGATGATGAAGCATTACTCCGCTGCATCAAAGAAAAACCGGAAGTTGGCTGCACCCAACCGTCAATAGTCAATCACTTACACAACTTGGGATACAGGAAAGTTCTAGCTCAATTCTACCACACCGTCTCACCGACGACAATAAGAATTGTCGCGTGACCATCTGCCAGTCTCTCCTGCATTGCCACCATCGCAAGGAGTTTATAGAAGATCTTGTGACGGGAGATGAAAGCTGGGTCTTGTATGATAGCAGAACGCGTTTAGCCTACTGGCTTCCTATCGGAGGAAAACCGCCACACCAACCGAAATCTGATCGTCACTCACAAAAGGTTTTGTTGTGCTGTTTTCTCCTGTTTTCTCCCTGTGCACAATTTTCTCCCTGTAGGTAAGACGATCTCCTCTACACGATACATCGAGAATCTCCAGGAATTGGCAAGAGCTATAAGAAAAAAACGGCCAAGACGCGCGACAGTGCACCTTCTCCACGATAACGCGAGACCCCATGTCGCAAACGAAACCCACAAAACAATCAATGAGCTTCACTGGAATACCGTTCCTCATCCACCATACTCTCCCGACATCGCGCCATCTGACTACCATTTGTTCAGATATTTGAAGGCATATTTGAGAAACAAAACTTTCAAAAACGTCGACGATCTCAGAAGGGATATTTCAAATTTCTTTGAGTTCCAGCCGCCGCAGTTTTGGGCAAAGGGAATAAATGAGTTGCCAACTAGATGCTCGAGTGTCATAGAAACCGATGGCGAATATATTGTTGATTAGAAATGTTTTGTAAAAGATATAAAAATAAATAAATTATATTGAAATTATTGCGACAAAACTTTTTTATCAACCTGATATATTGAGACGGAGAGATCCGTCTCACGCGCGCGTACCCAGCGAAGGGCAATAATGTGTCAAGCGCGGCCACGGCCGTCTCTATCTGTTGTGGGGAAATAAGCTAGAAATGATACAAGTGGTGCCATCCCTCGGGGAAACCCCGAAGTACGGGATAATGTCAATGGAAAAAGAAAAAGAAAGAAGAAAACATTAAAGCAATATTTATTGTAAAAAGGCGCTCGGGAAGGGGAAAGAATTAGCGGGAAACAAGGGGTATAAAAGGGCCTTCCTGAAGGATAGGAAGGCACTTCTTCGTTGAAGTCCAACTCAGACGTAAGTCCAAAAACGAACATAGGTCCAGGCTGATAGAAGCAAGGATAATGTTCGACAGAAGGATAAACTGAGGGTGGAACAAAAGGAAATCAAGTCTTTGGTCTTCTGATTGAGGACCCGAGTGTCTGGAGTAGCGAGTATATATCCAAGCTGAAGAAAGTAAGGACAATATTCGTGAAAGGATGGGATCGAGACTGAAAAGAAAAGGCAATAAAGAATAAGGAGCGAGGATCGGTAGCGAAAGGACGATTAACAAGCAAAATTAGATAAAATTCTAAAGTGGGAAATTGAAGCCGAGAAATCCCAGCTGACCAAGCGCCTCGAAATAAATTGTCGGTGTTTGAAACCGAACGGTAAAAGCAAGAAAAACAAGGAGCATACCCACGAGAAAAAGAGAGAAGGAAGAAAAACAAAAGGGTTAGCGGCCGAGCGAGGCCGAATGCGCAGATTTAAATGATCAAACGAACTTAACTGTTGTGAAGTTCCATCCTAATTATATGTAGAGTCTCGTTCGAGATGATTACAACTGTATTATCGTCTACTTTCACACGATAGACTCACGTATTCAGAGCTTATAAAAAAAAAACCAAGCCCCCCAGCTCCGATCGTTCTCCATCTGCCGTCATCTTGTTTAAAGTACCGCTTCTGAATCCCAATAATAAAACTATCTTTGTATCTTATTCCTTTTAAGGGGCGGGTTACGGGAAACACACTGGGTTTCTCCGGGTGGGATGTAATCATCTCGAACGAGACTGTACATATAGTTATGATCGAACTTCACAACAGGTAAGTTTGTTTCATCGTTAAATTATATTACGAGTCTCGTTCTCGAGATTACAAATGTAGATGTTCAGAAATCTTGTATCAAAAGGTACAGTTTTATTATTTGCAACACGCTTAAACTAGTTAAACACAAGTATTGTGCTGTGGAACCTATCGCAGAACCGTAGCTGCAAAGTCTGTTCCGGTCGGTTTAATCGGCCGATTATAAAATTTCGCGAATACGTGCGACCCTTGAGACCACCCGGCCGTCTTTTTAATTACGGCTATATCGATACCTTTCGCTAGGGCTGATGAAGTAGACGCGTGTCTTGTACTATGCGCTTTAAATTTTAAATCGATACCGCTTTTTACCAGTATCGACCGAAGCCATCGACTAATAGTCTCCCTCGACGCAGCCTTAAACGGTTTTCTTGACGTTATCAAGACGTTTGTACCATCACCTCTTAACGACTTGGTCACTTCTAAATATCTTTCTAGCGTACGCGCTATGCACAGCTCCGGTTTTTCTTAAAAAAAAAACGGTCGCAATAATAGAGGTTGATGAGCCCCCGGGCGTGATGTTTTTATTAAATCCGATACCTTTATCTCGAAACCCTTTGACGAAAGACTGCTGTCTTTGACTTGCATAACCGCGAAGGTCTGAGCCCTGTGCGCTGTTCCCAAAGCTAAAAGCGTTACAAGCTTTTCCGATAATGTTTGCATGCTAAGTTCCTCCATGGGATATAAGTTCGAGACGAACGAGAGAACCGGGGCTACGTCCCCCGTCTCGTCGTACCTTGGCTTAATGGGTCTAAGACGAAAGATCCCCTTAAAAAAGCGATTTATCACCTTATGGTTGGTAACGTCTTTGACAGAAATTAGCGAGATCGCTGCCCGCGGCGAGTTTAAAGTACTGTACGACGCGCTCGCATTGTATCGTTCCTTAAGAAACTCTACAATCTCATTCGCATTGGCGCCATAAAGATTCTTGTGGCTCTCATGACAGATTTGAGTCCACTGTCTCAAAGGTCCGGCATACTGTTTCCATGTGCTCTCTGCATGATTACCGCTTCTGACAATTTCTTCCTGCGGTAGGCTTCCCGGACAATCTCCCGGCAATCAGTCCCAACGATTTCCCGGGTGGGTGCAGAAGAGACCTACAGGGTGATAACACTAGCGATTTTTCGGGTTTGAATATAATCGATTCTTCGACTAGCGGTTCCGTAAATATGGGGAACCAGGGTTGTGACGGCCAGTTTGGCACGATTACGATCGCACAAGCTTGGTCAGATATAATTTTTCTAACGACTCTCAATACTAGGGAGGAAGGGGGGAATGCATAGAAATCGGCCGTTCCCCAGTCAAGCGTGAATGCGTCAATAGCAAACGCATCCGGGTCTCTGTGCCACGAGCAATAAAAATCACATTTTGCATTACTCCTACTAGCAAACAGGTCAATTGCTGGACTTCCAAGACTCGCTACTACGGTTTTAAAAGCGGAATCTGATAACTCCCATTCCGTATCGATGTTTGATATTCGACTGTCAGATATCTCGCGCTGTTTTACTGAGCCCTGCATATTGCACGCCCCCTATGCGGTTAACGTAAGCGATAGCCGTCGTATTGTCGACTCGTAAAAGAATTTCGCAATTACGCAAATTGTTTGCGAAACATTTTAAGGCCGTCCAAACAGCGATCAATTCTAAACGATTTATATGGAGCTCTCTTTCGGAAGCTCTCCAAAAACCATGTGTACCCTCGTTTCCGCAGAAGGCACCCCAGCCCGAGCTGGACGCATCAGAGAAGATTTCTTTCTCGAATCTAAAGCTCCATATTGGGTTAACCGATCTCGGTATATTCTCGCGCCACCATGCAAAGTCGTTTTGCAGGTCTTCCGAGAGTACGAGTTCGGCATCTTAGTCTCCGCTTATTAATGAGGCGAAATATTTCTCTCGTTCGATCTTTTTCGTATATAACCCGTATTCTATGGCTTTACGAGCATCGACTAATTTACCGATAACGTGCGCGAGTTCCCTAATAGTGCAACACTTCCTTTTGCTAAAAGTTTTAATCAATCGTAACATTTGTTCTCTCTTTTTCTTTGGCAGCTCTAGCGTCATCCTTTGTGAATTAATTATAAAGCCCAAAAATATGCAACTTGTACTCGGAATAAGATTGCACTTCTTATAGTTTATCAAAAAACCAGGGGATTTAAGCGTTCGCGTTGTTATTTCAACATTTTTTACGCAGGCTGCTGCGTTCGGCCCGATGCATAAAATATCGTCCAGATAAATTGTCGAGATAAAACCTTTTCCCCTCAAGAGGTTAACAACGGGCTTTAGAACCTTTGTAAATATAAAGGGAGCTGTACATAAGCCAAATGGATGGCAACCGAACTCGTACATTCGATCTTCGAATAAAAATCTTAGGTATTTACGGCTTTCTGTATGCACAGGCACTAGGAAATACGCGTCTTGTAAGTCGATATTGCACATGAAATTATGCGGAGAAACTAGCTTTGTCGCGGTTCGAACATCCTCCATCTTGAAATGTTCCGTTGAAATAAAAATGTTGAGTTTTTTCAGGTTGAGAACGAATCTCATCGAGCCACCGATTTTTCACGAGGAAATATGGGGAGACAAACTGAGTTGCACAAGGGAAGCACGGTTGTACTGCCCCTATCACCAGTAGTTTTTGTATTGCCAGCTTCATTTGCGGGTAATCGTACGGCGGAATTGCCGGCAGTCCCCCTTGATAGGGCGGACTGTCGAATTCAATTTTATATCCCTAAACGCAATCCAATACAAAACGATTGCTTGTAATTTCTTCCCATTCTGCCACGAAATGGCGCAGACGACCCGCCGATCGGTTTACCTCTAATATCTCTTGGTGCCTCCTCTGGGAGGGCCCGACGTATGCATCTGACTCCGAGACCGATGGCGATCGCGATCGTTGTCCCTCTGTGTCGACGGTTTCCGTGAGAATCGGACGATTTTTCGCATTTCTCCCTGGTTGAAGCCCGCCTGGAATCCTTCGCTGTTGGCTTTGGCAGACGGGCCCTTCCAGTTTCCCGAACTAGTTCTGTGTTGCGACGTCTGAGCCGTCGACTGCGACTTGAGCTCGAGGCCCACCTTCTCGATTGATTTCGCTGACTTAATTTTTTCCCCCAAGTTGTCTCCAAATAAGAGGACGCCTGGCTTCGTCTCGTCCAAGGTCCCTTTAACTTTTGTGTCGAGTGCTGGTACAATAAAAGATTTACGTTTTATATTACTCCGATTTCTCGGTGAATGTCTTTGGAGTATTCTCGCGTTCCGGATGATCGAGCGTACCGCGGGCTAGGGAAGTGGATGGAGAACTCGGCGATTATTAAAAAAAATGGACAGGTAAGTTGAAATTAACAACAGTATATATTTAAAGATAGAGTAGTAACTAATTCGCACTTGGTGGACGCGTACGGTGGGCGCTCGCGCACGTGGCCCCTCCGTAGAGCTATTAATCTTTTTCTTTTTATTTTATCGCAGTTTCTCGCAGTGATCGCTTTCTCTCACGTCTATTTCGCTCGACGTCGCAGGAGAGAAGGACGCGGCTTATCACTCCGGCCTTCCGGCCGCCGGCTCCTCTCCCTACTCCTGGTATCCTCCCTCTCCTCTCGCCTCACGATAGTTGGTACGCGTTGTGTTCTCACACTCGACCATCCTGATATTACGCTCGTCCTCGAGCGTTAGGGTTGGGTGTCGTAGTCCCGGAGGCGTTCGGGAAGGCGTCTTTCGCGTCGCGGTCACTCTGTGCGCTGACTGGTCCCGGTTGGATTCTGTCCAGAGGGTTCCGTGCCTCCATCTGATCCCTCAGCGTCGCTCGTCGCTGGATCCCCTTCGTCGCTGGCATCCTGATGCGGCTGCCAGCCACGTAGTTGAGACGCGTGCGCGGTAGTAGCATATCGGTGACCCTCGCTGCTTCCCAGTTCGGCCACGCGGTAGGTGTCCCCCGGCAGGCATTGATTAATTGTGAGCGGCCCCCGATACCGTCGCTGCAGCTTGCGGCTTTCTCCAGTGTTGACGGGAGGCGCGCTCATATACACGAGGTCTCCTACGGCGAATTCGGGGTTCTTAACGCGTCCGTGGTCGTATCTGCGTTTCGCCTCCTGCTGCGCAGACCGTATATCCCCCCGTGCTGCCTCCTGCAGTTCCGCGGGAGGGGTATACCCCCCTGGGTCCAGTAGATCTCGCAGTGGACCGTCTTCTCGTCGTGCCGTGTAGCCATACAAGAGCTCGAACGGGCTCTTCTTTGTGGCTGCATTTTGGGTGTCGTTCAAATCACGTTGGACCTTTCGGAGGCGGCGGTCCCAGTCCCGCCCTTCGTCGTCCTCGAGACTGGCAGTTAACGTGGCCGCTAGGGTGGAGTTGACGCGCTCGACTTGCCCGTTCGCCTGCGGGTGTCGAGGCGAGTTGAGTGTGTGTCGGATTCCGTGCCGCTCGCAGAACTCCGCGAAGGGTTTCGCCGTGAAACTGGTACCTCTGTCGCTCACGATCCGATCCGGCGCTCCAAAGTTGTTCACGAGGCCCTCAAGGGCTCGTATAACCCCGCGTGTCTTGGTATCTCGGGTGGCCTGCAATATGATATACTTCGTCAGATTATCGACGATTACGAATATGTATTTATTGCCCGACCGTGACGTCATGAGTGGTCCCATGTGATCCACGTGAATCAACGCGAACGGTCGGTTTCCTGGGGCTATCGGATGGAGCTCGCCCGCCGGTCTCCCACGTCTGGACTTTGAAATTGCACATACGATGCATGCGTTGATGTGAGCCCTCGTGTAGCGCCGCATCCCCGGGAAGTAGAAGTCCTGCCTCAATAGCGCATTCGTTCGATCCACCCCCGGGTGACTCCGCAGGTCATGGTACCGTACCAGGAGCGCTTTTCTCATCGTCCTCGGTGTCACGAAGAGTTCTCGGCCGCCTCTCCGCTTATACAGCAGGCCATCCCTCAGCAGGTAATCGCGTACCCGCTCCTTTTCGCTGGTGGTTCGTGTTTGCTCCGGTTTCAGCAGGATCTCCTTTCGTGTTCGCATTTCGCCGTCGGCGTACTGATGGTGAAGGACCTCCTCCGCCTCCGATACTAGTACATATTGACCGGCTTCGTGCGCGCGTGCCTCGCTTGCCGCCGCTTCCGTAACCGGGGCTCTACTCAGAGCATCGGCGTGGGCTAACCGCTCGCCCGGCCGGTGCTCGATGCTGAAGTTAAATTCCGTTAATGCGCTGACCCACCGGACCACTCGCGGGTTCGTCGTCCGTGTCGTACTCAAATGTACGAGCGCTTGACAATCTGTAACAACTTTAAATTCGATATTTAACAGCAGTGGCCTCAATCGACTGACTGCCCACACGACCGTGAGAAGCTCCAGCTTGCTCGAATGATAATTTTTTTCCGGGTCGCTCGTCCGACGGCTGATGGCGTACACCAACTGCCACGGGCCGGAGTCCTCGCGTTGCAGCAATAACGCTCCTAGACCCTCCGCGCTCGCGTCCGTGTGCAGCTGTGTCTCCTTAGTGGGATCGAACGGCCGCAAGGTCGGCTTACTCGACAGGGCGTCCTTTAGGAGTTGAAAGGACCGTCGAGCTTCCTCGCTCCAGATGTACAAGGTGTTGGGCTTCAGTAGTGCGTGCAACGGTGTTGCCACCTGCGCGAACCGCGGAACGAATTTCCGGAAGAATCCGGCCATCCCAAGGAACCGCCACAGCTCTGTCGCGTTCCTGGGTTCCGGGTACTCGGTGATCGCTCGCACCTTTGACGCTCCGGGTTCGATGCCTCTTTCGTTTATTTCGTACCCCAGGTACGTAACTTCCTTCTTAAGAAACTGACATTTGGCCAGCTTGATGGTAAATCCTGCTCCTCGAAGCGCTGTTAATGTTTTAATGAGCCGCTCCCGCAGGTCCGGCCAATCTCGACCTGGAATGAAAATATCGTCCAAATAGTATAACACGATACTATTGCGTAAGGGACCAAGCGCGCGATGCATGGCCTTCGAGAAGTAGGCCGGCCCATTCATGAGGCCGAAGACCATCCGCGTAAACTCTGCGGTCTCGTCCGGCGTGATGATTGCCGTCTTGGGTCGTGCTTCCTTTTTAAGGGGATTTGTAGGTATCCGTGGGCAAGATCTAACGTAATAAATAGACGGCTGTCTCTGATCAGTGCTAGGTGATCATCCAATGTTGGTAAAGGAAAATGGACTCGCTCGGTTTGGTTATTTAATCGCCGGAAGTCCACCACCAATCGCGAGGAACCATCCTTCTTCTTAACTAGGAGCACCGGGCTCGCATACGGGGATTCCGTGTCCTGGATGATCCCAGCCTGTCGCCACTCGCCCAGGATCCTTCGTATCTCCGCACGCTCATCCTCGCTGGCACGGTACGGCTTCGCACTCACCGGACGTGCGCCAGGACGTTCGTTAATGTTCATTTCCATTTCCTTCGCCCTGCCCAATTCCGCAAGGTCGAGGGCTACGCAGTCTCGATACTGGTTTATTACATTTACTAACTCTGTCTTTACCTCTGGCGGCTGACCCTCGCCGATGTCAAGATCCATCTCTTCTACTGGCCTCCTCGTCTCGCGTTTCTCGGCCCAAGGTACGTTGCTGACCACGCCTCGCAGCAAACCTTGTCCTTTTGGCAGCGAACGGTGGGCCGCTGCGGTGTTGAGGACCGCCACGCAGTGCTCCGACGACCCGGTATCGACGCTGATCAGGTGGATCTCCGCTGGGGGCATGTCTACTTCGTCGACTGCTCGCAGAGTCGACTCTGATTCTGGCGTGCCCGTGCGGATAGCCGCGAGCTCTCCGTTTTCGCTCTTCCGGAAGCGCAGCTCGTTGCCACTCTTGTTATATTCGATGTAAGGCTCTTCCGTGTACGACCTGCCGATGATCGCATCGTACTGCTGCGTGTCATCCGGGACTACGCGCAGCAAAATGTTCGGCACTAGCACACCGTCGACGGACACATCCGCTCGCACCATCCCTGGCGATGTCACACGGTAATGCGGCGGGCCAAACGGTTTGAGCGTGCTCACGGTCGGTATTAGCTCCAGTCCGTCTATAAGGACGCGCGTCGATTTCAGTGTACACTCTGAACTGCCGGGGTCTATTAGCGCTCGCACTTCACTTGACCCGATTGTTACTGTTTTTATATATTTGTCCACTGATTTCAATCCTGCGTCTAAACTCAATGAACGCATTTGCGCCTCGCGAGGCTCGGTGCCGCAATGTTTGCGCGTATGGCCCATTGCTCCGCACTTTGTACACTGTTCAATTTTTCGGGCTCCCGGGCAGTCCCGCGCGATATGTCCGTGCCCGTTGCAATTGAAACACCGGGGCTCACCGTCCGCGTTACGCGACGGAGGGTGGCCCACTCGGATTGTTCCAGTCGCGCTCACTGCTCGCTGGGCACCTTTATTCACTGTTAGCGTTGACCCGCAGTCACCGCGTTCGTGTGCACTCACTGGTCTTTGCGGACGGGGCTTCTCCCGCGGCGGAGGCTCCCGTTGAGTTCGCATCCGTTCTGACCGCATCGACAGAGTACGACTGTTCGCTAATAGATCATGGTATAGTTCGTCGATGGAATAGTGAGGCCGTGACAGGAGGGACACACACAACTCGCGCGACCATAGACCGTCGAGTATTTGCTCTTCGGTGTCTCTCAGGTCCAACCCCACTTCAATGCACAATCGCGACTTTGTATGAAAATATTCACTTATTTGTTCATCACGATTTTGCACACGACGCACCATTTTCTGCCATTTGGCAGCGGTACTTTCGGCTACGCAGAATGTCTGCCGAAATGCCGCGTTGAATGCTGGCCAGGAACGGAGCTCGCTCGCTCGCCCCCTGTACCACTCGCGCGCGCCACCTGCGAGATGCACACGCGCTGTTTCGAGGGCATATGGGTCTGGCCAGTTGTGCGTCCTTTGCATGGCCTCGACGTTTTCAAGCCACTCCTTCGCTGCCGATCCACGACCATCGCCTCGGAATTCTCCGATATTTTTCGACAGTTCTGGAATCACGAGGTGGATTGGAGTTTCCGCGCGCGGTTGCGCGTTTAACGCCATCCGCGCCATCAGGCGGCGGGGAAGATCTTCCGTTGCTTCCGCCTCGTGTAGCGCGTCGCGGAAGGTGTCGTCCAGCGTCGGCCTCCGCTCGGGAGTGTTCGGGTCACGTGGATGGCCATCTCCGTCCGAGACGCGCGCTACTCCCGCGTCGCTGGCGCACGACGCTCCGATTCGCGCGGCGCCATCTTGTGCGAGCATGCGGTCGAGGGACTCGCGTAACCGTCGACCGTTTCCCTCGATTTCTGGCTCGCGCATTTCAAGTCGCATGCGCGCTATTTCGCGATCCACCAGGTCCTCGCCATCTTGACCCGCGCGATGGTCATCAGTGGCGGCCATGACGGATTTTACCGCTTGTTCGAAAAACCGTTCGAATTCGCGCGCACTGGGCATGCGCAGTCCCTTTTTTTCACTTTTTACGCGCACCGATTCTACAGCCACTTTTTGTTTGAATCCCACTTCTGAGATTTTATATTACTCCGATTTCTCGGTGAATGTCTTTGGAGTATTCTCGCGTTCCGGATGATCGAGCGTACCGCGGGCTAGGGAAGTGGATGGAGAACTCGGCGGTTATTAAAAAAAATGGACAGGTAAGTTGAAATTAACAACAATATATATTTAAAGATAGATTAATCTTTCTAAGAGCTATTAATCTTTTAAGATAAGATAATTCTATAAGAGCTTCTATTCTAGAGCTAATTCTAAAAGAGCTATTAATCTTTTTCTTTTTATTTTATCGCAGTTTCTCGCAGTGATCGCTTTCTCTCACGTCTATTTCGCTCGACGTCGCAGGAGAGAAGGACGCGGCTTATCACTCCGGCCTTCCGGCCGCCGGCTCCTCTCCCTACTCCTGGTATCCTGCCTCTCCTCTCGCCTCACGATAGTTGGTACGCGTTGTGTTCTCACATACGAGAAGTTGCGTCAAGGCGATGTGCACATGCCAGCAGCCGGCCAGCGTCAGCGAGGCATTCCAAAAGTTTTTACTCGTCGACGCCTTCGTCGCTTGGGGAAAGCAGCATAGTGATACCGATACCCAATGCTGCCATGGCCGAACCGCACATATTTTGGGTGTTCATCAAATATTTCTCACGCTTGATGGCCGTGTCGTAAAGAGAGGCCACAACCTCCGCATTCAATCTGGGTGCTTCCAAATTACAGTTGCCAGAGCGAGCATATTTTGCCAACAAGTCGGCTTGATCATCTTTCTTAAGCCCTTCGGCGATCCATTTTTGCCAGTTCTTTGCCAGGGTTGTTTTTTATTGTAACGCCGGAACCTCGGGTTTTGTGTTGATGCCCAGAATTCGCATTGTCTCCTCATCGAAGATTTGCGCCGTCTGGTTCGCAGTCCCTTCTGACGTCACTGACGTCTGACCCTCCGCAGCTGGGGTCTCCGCACCGATACACTTTCAACATTTTCATTGATACCTAAAATCATGTCGATACACATGTTTAACTCAAGATAGCACATACGGCTATCCCCGAATGGACGAGGCCGCCGAGTCTTATAAGCAGATTTTTTGTGGTAATGCAATTTATGACTTAAGGTTGTGCTCTTATAGAGGCTACCTTCGTACGGACCAGACCGCCGAGTCTAAGGCCGTTATAATCGTCAAGAAGAAAGGTTGACCGATCTTGCGATTTGTATTTTTGACTCAAGGTTGTGCTCATTGAGACTACCTTCGTATGGATTACAGCTTCGAGTCTTGGTCATAGCGAAAAAAAAATTCACGTTCGCACCGTGTACCGGTTATGTTTGACTCAAGATAACTCTCATAGAGGTTATCTTCGAACGGCTATGCCGCCAAGTCTGCGTGCCTGTGTATGTCGAGTACCTTTTGTACCTTTCTTGGATGATTCCTGCTCCTTAGAATTGTCGCGAGCGAGAGCGGCCATGTTTTGTGAAACGTTCTCGAAATTCTCCGAGCCTTCCGACTCTGTCGTAGAGTCCATGGATTCGATTAACTTCTTCAACTCTTTGAGGATTCTTCCGTCATTCTTCTTACTTTTACTCTTTCTTTTCTTTTGTCCATTCATTTTTTGGAATAAACACGAAGCTCTAAACACGTGCGTAACTACCGCGCACGAAAAACGTTATGACGTCAGATGGAGAACGATCGGAGCATCAGGCTGGGGGGCTTCGTTTTTTTTTATAAGCTCTGAATACGTGACTCTATCGTGTGAAAGTAGACGATACTACATTTGTAATCTCGAGAACGAGACTCGTAATATAATCGAAATTTTCAAATACAAGATACACGAAGAGCATATACGGTACGCCGATAAACGAAATTGGAGTAAACGATACAGCGACGCATACACAATCAAACTGTACATGAAAATAATTCGAAGCGAGCGGCACCATCAACACGTCTTGGTGACAGACGTCAAAGCGACAATACAAAAGAAACGCAACTGCGGTGGAATGGAATGTACAGGGCGATTCACATTTGACGTACCTGATCGAGTAAAGGAATTACCAATAAAATTCGAATCTTTTGTGGGATAAAAAGGTCTCAATTAATTTACTCCCTAGTCGAGTCCCGAACCCAAATAAATTTAATGTAATAAGGGATTACCCGTTACATTTGGCGCCCAACGTGGGGCTCGATTATAGTAAAGAAAGACCGATCGCAAAAATTTCGCAACCAGAAGAAGAAATTTCACTTCAATGGGAATCGACCACGGCGGACGGATTACTAGGGGCCGAAAGAGTTAGAGCACGTGAAAATATCGGGCGACTATCAGAAATCGCACCGATTACAAACGAGAATGCTCAAAACGACGGCACGTTCAGCGTTAGGCTGAATACCACGGAAAAAATGAAGGATGTGGATGCCACTCTGAAATCCATCATTATAGAAATAAATGAATTGAGAGATGAACAACGGCAGGAGAGATCCACCAAACAAGAGGAGATAAAAGCACACGACGATGTGTGTGCTGGAAGAAACCTACGGACGCAAGGCGGAATAAAAAAGTCGTTACAGGAAGAAATGAAGCAAGCAGAAGCACGAGCCGAGAGAAAAATCATCATCACCCAAAAACTGACGGAGAAAAACCACGAGGAACGAAAAAAAGAGCGAAGAAGAATGGAAAAAAATTTATGAGCGCTTCCAACGCGCCATGGACGGTCTGAGCTCGTCCGCACAGACTTCGCAGATCATGGGGAGTGCCATCACCGAAAATACCCGAAGAATTCACGAATGTGAAGACGCACTGAAACAACGAGGAAACGAATCTATCCAAAACATTACATGGAACGGTGGTTTAAATACGAGTCAAATGTATGCAGCCAAACAAAAACCACCAATATTCAACGGCGATGGCAAGGAGAGACCGATGAGATTTCTCAAGGAATTCGACGAATTTTGGCGATTCACCGGAGAAGACCTTCATTATATGATAAGTCAATCCCTTCGAGAGGCCGCCAAAGGCAGGTGGTGTGTGATGGGTGAAGAAATCCAAACGATCCAAGAATTCGCCACAAAATTTAAGGGGAGATATTGGAGCCAAGAAATACAGGATAAAGTCCGTAGAAATTTAGAGTTCGGGGCCTATGAGTGGGATGGCCACAAAAAGACCCGGGCTGAATGTACCACCCGAATCTTCGGCAATGTGAAGGATCTCACTGAGAAAATGGGGGACGAACAAATTATTAAGAAACTCGCAAAACATTTTGATGAACAGATACGGATGGCAGTCCGAGTCAGTGCGATAAAAACCATTGAGGATTTCCTAGAGCGCCTTGAAGGAACGGATGGTGATGGTCCATTAAACGGAAAGTGCGTGGCTTCGAGATTCGGAGGGGCGGTCTCCGGAGGATTTTCCCCGTTCAATCAGCCGTGCGGCCAAAATAGGTTTTCAGGAAGCAAACAGTTTATGCCACAAAACAAGCCCTGGGAAAGACCCAAAACACGGCCCAACCGAGGTGGCAGGGACAAAACCAATGGCAAAACCAAGAGTATCGCGGAAATTTTCCACTGAACCCCAATGCCCCGACATGGAAAAATGACAGGATCGAAAAGGAAAAGACAGAAACGGGAGAGAAACCCAGATCAGAGGAAACCAACGGAACAGATTCGGGAAACAAGTAATGGTTGCGCCCGTAATAGTAGCAAATAACTCCCAGAATATGCCACCACGAGGCGCAACCAGCAATGATGAAATGACGAAGGAAGCATTGGAGGAAGCGAGGCAACGACAATATAGAAATCAAAAAAGAAGAGAAAAATTAAACGAAAAGAAACGGCTTAAAGATGCCTATTGGAGGAGATAAAAATTGGGACGATTGAAGAGGATCGACAGGGCTCAAGGAAAACCGCAATAGTCCAGCCTGGACCTAAAGAATCTTACCCGGTGAGGAATATCAAAGGAAAAAAAGAAGAAAGAAGAGCGACTGATAAAACATTACAATATATACAAGAGCCCAAGAGAATTCCTGCAAGAAACCAGCAAAAAGATAAGGAAGATATACCCTCGATGTGCCGAACTCATGATCACGATGAAAGGTCAAGAAATTAAAACGCTCATCGATAGTAGGAGCGAAATAACGTGTATATCGGAGGAAAAATACGCAAAAAATAAAGAAAAATTCAACGGGTGCCCTGCGTTACCGGGGAGAAGCACAAATTTAAAAGGTGTATTCAGTGGGAACGCCGGAAAGGTACGTCTGCAAATCATGATGGAGGCTCAAAAATGGATCCGAAAAGCCATCGCGACGATCCAACCAAAGCCTTGCGTAATGCAAAAACTAGATGATGAAAAGGGTCTAGAATTGCCAGTTTGAGGGGAGCATTCGGAAGACATTGGTTGGTGACGAAGCAGCAGAGATATCCACCAATACAGAGACTCCAGATAGATTTAGGGGAAGCCAAAATACAGATAAAAACTGTCCATAAATGCCTAAGGATTTTGACGACATGTCGGTTTATTGGAAATCAGCTCCTGAGATAGGCAGTATTATGAAAGGTCTACTATCCGGGAGGGGAGTTTCACCAAGGCGGGGGAAATCGGTTCGGGGACACACCAGGATAACGAACTGGAGGAAGAGACCTTAGCCCACGAGGAGGAGATGCTCAGGCTCCAATGCTAACAAACGTCCCGTTGAGCGAATTGGCACAGGAATTGGAAGTAGTGGGGGACGTACGACAAAAGCATGGAAAAATAAAATACATCCAGGATGAGAATGTTTATGCGAGCACGAAAACAACAGAACTAATGTGCAAATGGGGCTCTCAAAACCACAGCGACGGACATCAGAGAAGGAGAAAAGTTTTCCGGAGGTGGAAGGGAAAACGAGAACGATCAGCACTGGTGACGTGGCGTACAGGTGAACAGCGGAAGAGGGCAGTCCAAATCTCCTAAGCAGTAATCCAGAGCCACGGGTACGTGTCCAGAGACAGCTGGACGTGACGGCGGAAGAAGAAAACGAAAAAGCAGAAAGAGGTCCGCGAGATGGGTGGGAACATCACCTCGCAAAAAGCCGGGGTGAGAAGAAGGGAGACGAAGGTTCGATTCCGCAAAAAAAAAATCAAATCATCTTCTCCGTTCGCGATATTTTTTTTGTGTACATGCGTCCGAGAGAGTGAGACAGAGAGAGAGAGGGATAGAAAGAGAGAGAGAGAGAGAGAGAGAGAGAGAGAGAGAGAGAGAGAGAGACAGAGAGAGAGAGGTCCGTACCATCACGGGATCGGTTAGATCGCAAGAGTTGACAAGTGAGCGCATATGTATGGAAAACCCATCTAAGAAATGACAACCGCTCGAGGCGAGGCGGTGCTGATCGGGTGCCGGATTGATAAGTGAGCGACGACCTTTATCCTTTTAATTATTAGCGATGTTTTTTGTTTGTTTTCAATTATTGTTATTTAATTGGCGCTAACAAGTTTTTTTTTATTACACGGCGAAAAAGTTTTATTATTGGTTTTTTCCTTAAGTACACGCTTTTCGCGTTTGTTACCTATTCTTCCCCACATTATGACCGTTCTTTCCTCTACTATTTACTCCTTTTTCTCCATCTTTCTCTCTGTTCCCCCCTTTTGCGGCCGCAGCCGACTTCCCCCTCCGTATTATATTCATCATGACATTTTTCTGTCATGAGTATAGGGAAACTGCGGAAAACCTATACCAATACAGCCGGTCATCGAGTTCGCCCCCTTGTCGTGGAACTAGTCTTATTTCGCCGCGAAATGCCGAAGAAAAACATTTCACGACGAAATGGACGCGACCGGGATTCGAACCCGGGACCTCCCGGTCCGCTGGTTTAGTGGCGAGCACGCTAATCACTAGACCATCGCACCGGTTTGAAAAAGTTTTATTATTTTTCATTTATTACACGGCGAAAAAGTTTTTTTTTTATTTACAACAGCGAAAAAGTTTTTGTTTTATATACAACAGCGAGAAAGTTTTAATTTAAAAAATTTTTTTTACAAAGCGAAAAAGTGCTTGACAAAAGCGAAATAGTTTTTTTCACAGCGAAATAGTTTTACAACGAAAAAGTTTTTTTTTATATACAACAGCGAGAGTCTTTTTTTTACAACAGGCAGAAGGTTTTTTTTTAAGTACACGGAGAAAAAGTTTTTTTTTTACAAAAGCGAAAAAGTTCTTGACAAAAGCAAAATGTGGCCAAAAAAATGATGAAAGGGAATAGATTCTTTTTTTTTGTAGAGAGCCTTTGAGAGTAGTTAGGGAGAAATCCTCGGAAATTCCTTGAAACTACAAGAAGGCTTGGAGTTTCGAGAGATTCCGAGGACTTCGGGGGACAATGAGACGGAGAGATCTGTCTCACGCGCGAGTACCCAGCGAAGGGCAACAATGTGTCAAGCGCGGCCACGGCCGTCTCTATCTCTTGTGGGGAAATAAGCTCGAAATGACATAAGTGGTGCCATCCCTCGGGGAAACCCCGAAGTACGGGATAATGTCAACAGAAAAAGAAAAAGGAAGAAGAAAACATTAAAGCAATATTTATTGTAAAAAGGCGCTCGGGAAGGGGAAAGAATTAGCGGGAAACAAGGGGTATAAAAGGGCCTTCCTGAGGATAGGAAGGCACTTCTTGGTTGAAGTCCAACTCAGACGTAAGTCCGGAAACGAACATAGGTCCAAGCTGAAAGAAGCAAGGATAATGTTCGACAGAAGGATAAACAGAGGGTGGAACAAAAAGAAATCAAGTCTTTGGTCTTCTGATTAACGACCCGAGTGTCTGGAGTAGCGAGTATATATCCAAGCTGAAGAAAGTAAGGACTGAAAAGGAAAGGCAATAAAGAATGAGGAGCGAGGATTGGTGGCGAAAGGACGATTAACAAGCAAAATTAAAGAAAATTCTAAAGTGGGAAATTAAAGCCGAGAAATCCCAGCTGACCAAGCGCCTCGAAATAAATTATCGATCTTTAAAGCCAAACGGTGAAAGCAAGAAAAACAAAGAGCATACCCACGAGAGAAAGAGAGAAGGAAGGAAAACAAAAGGGTTAGCGGCCGAGCGAGACCGAACGCACAGATTCAAAATTTTCAAATATATTCACACGAAGAGCATATACGGTACACCGATAAACGAAATTGGAGCAAACCATACAGCGACACACACAAACAAACTGTACGTGAAAAGAATTCGAAGCGAGCGGCACCATCAACACGTCTCGGTGACAGACGGTAAAGCGACAATACAAAAGATACGCAACTGCGGTGAAATGGAATGTACAGGGTGATTCACATTTGATGTACCTGATCGAGTAAAGGAATTACCAATAAAATTCGATTCTTTTGTGGGATAAAAAGGTCTCAATTAATTTACTCCCTAGTCGAGTCCCGAACCCAAATAAATTTAATGTATTAAGGGGTTACCCGTAGCATATATATATATATATATATTGTTACGTCCTGGCTCACCAACGTAACGAAAATTCCATTTATAAAACAATCAAGAGAACGCTATGTATCGCTATCGCGAGACTCGCGGGCTACCAGAGACCCGGGCTGGCGGAGGTATGCGTTAACGAAGTCCCGGGCAGCGGAGGTTTTCCGAGTAAAGTAGCGTCAGCAAGATCGCGCCTGTAGGAACGAAGTAACAAAGCTAATTCCACGACATCAGCGATTTGCCCCATCCACAAATGAACAATCAAAAGGGACCAAGAGTCCCTCAGTAGAGTGTTAGAATCGCGGGCTCACGACAACGTTGGAGCTTCCTCCAACCAAGTCTTCTAGGAGACTTGGGTTGGAAGTTCTTTCAAAATCAAAGTGTAAAACTTAATGCGAATATAAAATGACGAAAAGTTTTCCGAAAAGATTTATTTTATAAAATTAATCGAAGAAACAAAAATGTATTCGACTAATAAAAGCCACAAATTTTGGAATTGTTGTCTCTCTTCTCCAAAAGGTGTTTTTTTTGCTTTTAACAAGTGTTCAAAATGAAATTTAATAAAAGTGATAAAACGCGTGTTTAAAACGAAAATTAATAAACCATGTGTTTGTCACGTACGACGTTATTCTCTGATTTCTTTTTTACCAACACACACATAATTGTACACGTGCGAGAAGCAATAGAGTCAGCTACTTTTAATTTTCACCGTAACCAAAAATATAAGGGTTCAAGATACCTATCACAATTGTATTGCTTCTCGCACACCATAGACGCGTGCATCACAGACCATAGCGAAGATATACGCTTTCCTTGTTTATCAACTGGTCACAATACCTAATGCTTCCAGCCCTATGATAGGGATCGGCAAGGCGACATGGTAGAGATCCAAAATATCCAACCTTTATTGCTTGTCAGAGGAGGTCGAACTCTCGAATAATAGACGAAAAATAGTTCTCTGTGCCCAAATTAAGAGAGTAGCCCTTCTGGCAAAGTCATCTCGCCCTTATAAAACCTCCTTGTCTCGACGACAAGCGCGCAGTATAGCCGAAGTTTTTAACGCCGATACACTGTTCGTAATCAAGGTCTTCCGTAGAACAGAGTGGTCCGACAGTAGTATCGGACGTATATTATAAGTTATTCAGTTTCAACCAAAATTTTCACGCGTCGTTACGCTGTCCGAAATCCGGGTCTTCTGTAGAAGAGTGTGATTCGGCGTAATTATTAAAGTCAATTTATATTGTTTTATAATCAAAAGGGTCATACGACCAAATATTTCAAGTACAAATTATTGTTATTCCGCGACCAGATCTCTAAAAGATTGTGAGAGTACGCGTGTGTGTTTAAAGAAATATTCAACGAAAGCAAGAATACGTTATTGTAAAGCGACGACACCGCTCCTGATTGTCAAAGGTATTTATCACATTATAAATTTACTTGGAATGTACCAAATTATTATTTCATCGAGTGTTAATTAAACTATTGTGTGACTCAAGACATTGAAGTCCCTTTATTATTAATTTCCTAAACCCATAAAAGAAACAAGATGATGACTAACTGTGAGACTCTCGAGGTCTCACAGCAAACGTTCCCACATAATTATTATCCCGAAGAGCACTCGTGACTCATTAGGGTAGTAATCGGAGTAAAGCGTTTACCGCTCGACGCTTATAACTCTAGAAGTATATATCTTTTCTAAACGGCTTCGGACGTAACATGTTAAAACCAAAATTCATTAAAACGCGCAATTAAAAATAAAATTTTATTAAACGCATATTTAAAAATTAAATGTTAAGAAACGCGTCTTTAAAAATAAAATTTATTGAACGCGTTTTAAAAAATAAAACTTAATAAAACTCGTGTTTAAAAACGAAATTTTATAAAACGCATATTCAAAAATGAAATTTTATACAACGCGTATTTAAAAATAAAACTTAATAAAACTCTTGTGTAAAAACGAAATTTTATAAAACGCAAAACACGTGCTTAAAGATAAAATTTTATAAAACGCGTATTTGAAAATAAAATTTTATACAACGCGTATTTAAAAATAATATTTATTAAAACGCGTATGTAAAAATTAACTCTTATTAAACGCGTATTTAAAAATAAAATTGAATAAAACATTTGAAAATCGGAAAAGGCGTGTAAATCCCGAAAAACGGTTTATTACTAAAACAAGAGTACCAAAAATTGTTTTAAAAAATGAAAATTCATAAAACGCGTGCTTAAAAATAAAAGCTAATAGAACACGTGGTCAAAAACAAAAATGAATCAAAACAAAAATAAACAATAGCACAAATCAGAAGATTTTCCTCATTGTTGTTTTGAAACAAAATTAAATAAATCAAAACAGACATAAACAATAAGACAAATCAAAAGATTGTCCTCATTGTTGTTTTGAAACAAAACAAAATAAATCAAAACAAGGTAAGCAATAGAACAAATCAAAGATTGTTCTCATTGTTGTTTTGAAAACAAAACAAAACATAATAAGCAATAAAACAAATCAAAGATTGTTATTATTGTTGTTTTACAACAAAATAAATCAATACAGATAAAAACAATGGAACAAATCAAAAGATTGTTCTCATTGTTGTTTTGAAACAAAACAAAAAGAAAATAAAATCAAAACAGAAATAAACAATAGGACAAATCAGAAGATTGTCCTCATTGCTGTTGTGAAAATAAAATCAAAACAGAAATGAAACAATAGGACAAATCAGAAGATTGTCCTCATTGCTGCTTTGAAATGAAAATCTAAACAAAAATAAACAACAAACAAAACAAAAATAAAATAAAATCAAAACAGAAATAAACAATAGGACAAATCAGAAGATTGTCCTCATTGCTGTTTTGAAAATAAAATCAAAACAGAAATAAAACAATAGGACAAATCAGAAGATTGTCCTCATTGCTGCTTTGAAATGAAAATCTAAACAAAAATAAACAATAGGACAAATCAGAAGATTGTCCTCATTGCTGTTTTGAAACAAAACAAAATAAATCAGAACAAAAATAAACAATAGGACAAATCAGAAGATTGTCCTCATTGTCGTTTTGAAATCGGACAAAACCGAATCAAAATTATGGTTATTAAATCGAAAAATGTTTTATGAAAATCAAATCAAATCAAACAATAAAATCAAATAAAAATGTGGTTATTGAAAAATTGTTTCTTATATTAAAATAAAATAAAATAAACCAAAACCAAATCGAAATTTTGGTTGTTGAAAAAGAAAAAGAAATGTTTTATGAAAACAAAATCAAATCATACAAAACCAAATCGAAATTTTGGTTATTGAAAAGAAAAATGTTTTATGAACATAAAATCAAATCAAATGATACCAAATAAAAATTTGGATATTGAAACATTGTTTCTTATATTAAAATAAAAACAATTCAACCAAAAACAAAATCGTAATTTTTGTTATTGAAAAAGAAATAATTGTTTTACGAAAGTATAATAAACCAGAACCAAATAAAAATGTTGGTTATTGAAAAGGAAAAAAAAATGTTTTATGGAAAAAAAATTCAAATAAAAAAATTATTGGAAAATTGTTTCGTATATTCAAATAAAATCAAACCATCCAAACCAAATCGAAATTTTGGTTGTTTGAAAAAAATAAAAATAGTTTTACGAAAATATAACCCTTTAAAAACTTTTAAAAAGTAAAAAAAGAACGCCAAGTAACAAAATACCCCCGAAAACATTGTTGCTTGTTTGATCATATACAAAATTCTGATTTATCTTGAAATATTTTTTAATTTTATTTAACGAATGCTTTTATTATATTTTTTCAATTAAAATGTACAAAAAAAGTGAAATAACTTTTTATAAAGTAGCCAAGCAAGTTTACTAAAAACGTAAACAAAATTGTTAAACCTTAGAACTAATGTTTTCCTAAATATTTCATTTTTATTTCAAAAATTACATTACTATTATAACAAAAAATTGGTATTACAATTATATAAAAATACAACGTATTTACCACATAAGTACACTGGAAATGCTGTGCAACGACTTGGCGTGCATGGTTAAGAGAAATAGCTCGGGAAGATACACAATATATATATAACCTGTAACAACGCATCAACTGCCAGTGTTATTAACAATGCGATTTCCTGCACCTTGCGCTAGTGTGATTCGGACAAGATAACATTGATATATAGTGTTATCGGTGTATATATCGGTCCACACAATTCACGTGACAGTGTCAGAGCTCCGTTATATCCACTATTGACGAATATTCGACTGTACTCGGAAAAACCATCGAATATAGCGCAATGAACATCAGGAGAGATACTTAGATATTTCGTTTTTCACCAGCAAGACGACGGCACCGTAATTCGAATTTTAAAATTGCCGATGCTGTGGCTTAGAGACCGATACAATACACAAACAGACGGATCAATACATAAAAGTATATACGAAATATATTTCATGTAATGTATAAAGTTGTCTGATAGAGGAGAAAGAATATACTTTTATATATCGTATTAAATTATGCATAAAAAAAAGATTTAACGTATCGTGTCGTCTAGGGGAACATCACTCATTTGATCCATACTTTGCGGGATCACGAAATTTGATTTCCAGTTACATAACAAATTGCAGCAGTCTATGTTTTTCCAACCTGAGAGTTAAGTAGTCGGAAAGACGAAATCCTTCGCCGAGCTATTTTTCTTAACCATGCACGCCAAGTCGTTGCACAGCATTTCCAGTGTACTTATGTGGTAAATACGTTGTATTTTTATATAATTGTAATACCAATTTTTTGTTATAATAGTAATGTAATTTTTAAAATAAAAATGAAATATTTAGGAAAACATTAGTTCTAAGGTTTAACAATTTTGTTTACATTTTTAGTAAACTTGCTTGGCTACTTTATAAAAAGTTATTTCACTTTTTTTGTACATTTTAATTGAAAAAATATAATAAAAGCATTCGTTAAATAAAATTAAAAAATATTTCAAGATAAATCAGAATTTTGTATATGATCAAACAAGCAACAATGTTTTCGGGGGTATTTTGTTACTTGGCGTTCTTTTTTTACTTTTTAAAAGTTTTTAAAGGGGATTTCATATCTTTTTGAAAGGGGAAAAATCTTTTTTTCGTTCTGCGCCAGTTCAAAGAGGAGTGAATTCAAATATCTTTTCATTACTTGGTATTATTTTTTTTCACTTTTTCAAAGATTCTAAAAGGGTAAGATTTAAACAGATAGTTAAAAAAACAGGACACGTCGTTTCTGAAAACTTGTATATTACCAAATGCTATAAATATTTTTTTTTAAGTCTTCAGTCCCTTCCTCTATTAAATCGACGTATTTGCAGGGTGATTTACAAACGCCTATTAGTGAAATATTTATTCATAGTTCGCTTATTTGTATTCACATGCATGCATACAAATACAATTGTATTTACAAATATTCTGAACGTGTACAAATAAATTCACAGAAAAAAATTGGGAATACAGTAGAACCTCGATTATCCGAACCCTCAATTATCCGAACGATGGCTTAGTTTATCCGAACGCTCAATTATCCGAATGTTGGCGCGCAAGATACATTGTTGCTCGCTGCCACTGCCGTGAGCAACAATGAGCAACCCAACGCAACTTCTTGTCAAACGGCTGCGAGACTTAGCCGCTCAAAAACGCGTTACGGCCGTTCGTCAATTAAAAATGGACGATTTTATTAAAAAAATATTAAAAGAGGCATTCGACTTTTTTCAGGTGTTTAATAAATACAGTAGAACCTCGATTATCCGAACCTCGATTATACGAACCCTCAATTATCCGAACGACAACTTAGTTTATCCGAACGCTCAATTATCCGAACGTTGGCGCGAAAGATACATTGTTGCTCGCTGCCACTGCCGTGAGCAACAATGAGCAACCCAATGCAACTTCTCCTTCTCAAACGGCTGCGAGACTTAGCCGCTCAAAAACGCGTTACGGCCGTTCGTCAATTAAAAATGGACGATTTTATAAAAAATATATTAAAAAAGGCATTCGACTTTTTTCATCTGTTTAATATATATATATATATATATATTTTTTTTAACACCTGATATATGTATGTACATAAAAGCAGTACATATATATATATATATTAAAATTTGATATGTACTATACTGTTTTTATGTAAAAGGTTGTTGTTTATGATCTCGTCACAAATAACCCACGTTTCGATTATCCGAACTAGTCTCGGTCCCAATTGGTTCGGATAATCGAGGTTCTACTGTATTCACAAAAAATGTGAATATTTACAAGAAATCCTGTGAATTAAAAAAAATTCGAATCAATATCTATGAATGCAAATGCATTCACAAAAAATTGTAAATACAAAAAAATTCACAAAATAAGTTGAGAATTTTTTCGTATTTAAGACAAATTAAAATCAAATTCACAATGATTAGATTAAAACGTATTCGATTAATACGTAAGAACTCACGTTACACCAAACGTGAGTTCTTACGTATTTTGAGAGAAAACATTGCGTCGAGGCGAAGAAATTTTTGCAAAAAAAGTGAGTTCCAAATATTACATCATAAATATGAAAAAATTCACAAAATGAGTTGTGAATTTCCTCAAGTTGAAGAAAATTAAAATCGAATTCACGACAATTATATTAAAATTTACGCCACAAGTGAGTTCTTATGTATTTTGAGAGAAACCATTGTGTTGAGGCAAAGGAATTTTCGCACAAAAAGTTTTGTGCAAAAATTTCTTTGCCTCGAGGCAATGTTTTCTCTCAAAATGCGTACGAACTCACTAATGGTGTAAATTTTAATCTAATTATTGTGAATTTGATTTTAATTTGTCTTAAATATGAAAAAATTCACAACTTATTTTGTGAATTTTTTTGTATTTACAATTTTTTATGAATACATTTGCATTCACAGATTTTAATGTGTATTTTTTTTAATTCACAGGATTTTTTGTAAATATTCACTTTTTTGTGAATATTCACAATTTTTTCTGTGAATCTATTTGTATGTTCAGAATATTTGTGAATACAATTGTATTTGTATGCATACATTCGAATACAAAAAGTGAAGTATGAATACATTTGTATTTATATTCACATGAAAATCACGATGTGAATAAATTCATATTCGTATTTATAAATAGAATTACGCCCAAGTCTGTACGTCTTAATGTTTTACTTTTTGATATACCGTCTCCATGTTTCATGAATTGCGCTTTGTTTGTTGCAGCAGGAGAAAACTTTTAATTAAAAAAACTAGAGATCAATAAAAATATTTTACGAAAATCCAACTTCATTGCGTTATTTTATTTGCGTGTTCAGCGAGTGGAATGCAAATCGATTTGTTCATTGTAAACAAAAACCGGATGCACTTGGATAACGCGTCACATTTACCCTGCTGGAGGCTGCTCAAGAATACACGTCTTTCCTTATATCGTTAAGAAGCTTCGGGTCAAATGATCAAATGTTACCATTTGTTCAAATTTATATAGTGGATTCGTTACATATACTGAATGCACCCTTCACATTTTAATAGTAGTAGTATATTTATTTCCAACAGTATGGTGTGCTACACCTTTTACATAACCGTCTTTCGTTCAATTATATCTACGTAAGGTTACAATATTTTTATTTTACTTAAAGTTAGAGTTAGTCTTCCTCCGTTCTTTCATTCCCTCGGTTGGCGGTGGTTCCCTCGGTTCCCTCGGTTCTCGCTTTTTTTACAGTTCTTTCGTAGGCTTTTATATACTGGCAAATTTCGGGGTTAATTTCCGCTTTTAGGGTTTCTATCGTCCATTCCGTTAGTTCCCTTCCCTCTCTCTCTCCTCTCCAGTTATCTACCGCCTGTACATGTTCCCTACCTATGTTAGCTCTGATTTTTTCGCATTTCCAGATGTGCTCAAGGCTCTCTTCCTCTTTTTTGCAGATTTCGCAATTTGTGTCGCTGTATCCCTTTCTTCCTTGTTTCCCTACATTACCACATCTGAGCCGCGCCCACGTTTCCTTCAGATCCCCGTTCGTGTTTTCATCGTCCCAATATTTTTCCATGTTTATCCCCATTTTTATTTTGGCGTAGTTTGGGCAGAAGGTCGATACATCGACCTTTACCCAATCTCGCTGGGTGTCTTGTTCCATTTTTAACTCGACCCCTTCTTTGAGCACTTTTTCTAGTCTTCTTCCTTCCCCTCCTTCCCATATCAAATCTACTACTCTCCCGTCACCGACCTCCTTCATGGCGTTGACAAATTCTTTTCCCCATCTCGATGGGTTTCCATTTTTGATCCCCCTCATTTCCTCTTTCAAGCATATTTTTGGCCATCGGCCCTCTTCCATTTTGATGATTTTCACGACGTAGTTTCCCGCCCTTCGCCTCGCTTCTACTTCGACACTTCTCCTTCCTGATTCTAATTTCCAGAGATAGTCCGGTGTGTTTCTTGCCAAACCCATTGCCATTTTTACGAAAGTTCCCTGTAGTTTTTCCATGACTTCCCTTCTTCTCCACCCCCAAAGCTCTATGCCATAGAAGGCCCCAGCCTTAACCAGCGAGTCCATAAGCTGTAGTCTATGCTTTAGCTTGTTGACTCGTGCCCTTTTCATAATTCCCCACACTGAATTTATGGCCTTACGCGCTTTTCCTTCCAGACTCATTAAGTGTTTCCGCGTTGTGTTTTTTGTGGAGAACCAATACCCTAGATATTTGTATTCGTTAACAATTTCAATGTTCTCTTCTTTAAACATAAAGTTCTCGTTTTTCTTTTTCCTTTCCCCATTCCGAAATATGATTACTTTTGTTTTTTTAACGTTTACCTCCATGTTTTCTTTTTCCACGTAGCTTTCCAATGTTTTAAGCATTTCGCGTAACCCTGCGGCTTCTTCCGCTACTAGGGCCACGTCGTCCGCATATTTTAGCGCGTAAATTTTTTGTCCTCCCATGACCGTTCCTCCTTCCTTCTTACGTTCCCATTCGTCATCCACGTCGTCCAGTACCATGTTGAATAGTAGTGGACTTAACGGACATCCTTGTCTAACTCCCCTTATTGTTTGGAAACTATTCGATATTCCCTCCCCCGTTATCACCTCATTGTCGGTTTTCACGTAGATTCCTTTGATCATGTCGTACATTTTTCCCCTAATGCCTTTTTGCCAGATTTTATTTAGCATTCTTTTCCTATCAATCTTGTCGAAAGCTGCCTTGAAGTCCACGAATGCTACGTACATTTTCCCTCCCTTTTTTTCAACCTATTATTTATTAATGAATTTAGGACAAAAATGTGATCCCTCGTTCCCCTATTCGGTCTAAATCCTGCTTGACTTTCCTTTAGGATTTTTTCTTTTTCTATCCAGTTCCTTAACCTACTCGCCATGATACCGGTTAGGATTTTATATCCAATGTCGAGCAATGCTATTCCCCGGTAGTTGCTCACCATGTTGTCATCGCCCCCTTTGAGAATTGGGTAAATTCTGGCTATCTCCCACCCCCTTGGCAATCTTCCTGTTTCCCAACATTTATTTAAGATTTCTCTTAGCTTTTCTCTTCCTTTTTCACTTAGGCCTTTTATAAACTCTCCTGTTATTCCATCTTCTCCTGCGGCTTTTTTCTTTTTGAGGTTCTTTATTGTCTTATTCATTTCGTCTTTGTCAATTTCTTTGTCCAGCTTTTCCTCTACTGAGGCCTCCGATCTATTGTAAGTTTCGTTTTCCTGAATTAATGTCTGCCCGCTTCCTTCTTCCTTTTTACCCAATAAGCTCTCAAAGTGTTTCACCCACTCGTTTTTATCGATATTTTGCCCGAAGCTTTTCTTTTTGTTCCTGAAAAGTCCCACGGCCGCCCACCATTCAACCATATTTTTACTTTCTCTGACTTTCGCCCATTTTTCTTCGAAGCATGCAAGTCTTTTCGCGGCGCACAATTCTTTTAACATTTTTCTTTCGTTTCTTAATCTGATCTTGTGTATATCCGATTTCGTCACCAGGAACTCGTTCAAGCATTTCCACACGTTTTTCCTCTGCTCCTTGCACTCCCCATCCCACCAGCTTGTTTCATTGATTACTTCTTTATGTTTTTTCTACCATTTCTACGTTTTTCGCGGCTTCCCAAATGGTTTTCTTTAATCCCTCCCAATTCCTTTCTCCTTCTTTTCTTTTTTGTGCTTCATCAATTAATCTGTCCACTTCTACTTCGAAGTCTTTGTATCTCTCTTCGTTCCACCTAAGTCTTTTGCTGTTTTCTCTCGTATTTCTTTCATTTTTGTTTTTTTGTTTTTTGTTTCGACCCTCCTTTAATATTGAACGCTACTGGTAGGTGGTCTGATTCTATTCTAGGTAGTACATTTATCGAAGATACCGTGTTTTCTTCTTCGTCTTCCATTTTAATCACCAAGTCGAGAACCAAGTTGCCACCGCCTCCCCCTATGAAAGTAATTTTCCCCTCTCGATCCCCTTCCAGTCGTCCATTAAGTATTGCCAATCCCATACTTTCGCAAAACCTTAATAATTTTCTACCTTCAGTGTTTATCACATTATCCTCTGAGCGTCTTTTATCGTCCAGCCCTCCAGTTTTTTCACACTCTACTATTCCCTTATCCGTACCCACTCTCGCATTCAGATCTCCCGCTATGATTACCCCTATTCCGTCCACTGATCCTTTTTCTATCAGCTTTCTCAATTCTTCCTCCATTCGTGCAAAACCCGTATTGTTGTATGCTTCGATTATCCACAGGTCCTTATACCGTGGTTTGCGGTCGATTTCTATTATCATTCCGAATTTCCATTCCTTTATTTTGCAGCGATTTGTTAGGTGATTCCTAATTCCTATAAGATGGCCCCCGCTCGCCCTTCCCATTTTCTTTCCTCTTTCTGCTGGTTTCGCCCACCACTTAAAGCTTTTGTTTAATGTTTTTAGTGCTTCTTTTTCGGTTCCCCTTTCCAGCCAAGTTTCCTGTAGTAGCACAATTTCAAAATCGTTGAGAAATTTGCCGATCTTCCGGATTTTCCCCCATCCAGCGATATTCCACGTGACGACGTTCAGGTAGTCTTCTTCTTTCTTCACGAAAAAGCATCTCCTCAAGGCGTCCCTCGCGCTCCATCCATCGCCACCAGACTCCGTTGATGCATATTTTCATGTATCCGATTGCCACGTTATTTCCTCTTTTTTGTTCGTCCTCGGCCTTACTCGGCAGCCAGTCTCGAATTTCGATTTCCCTCGGCGTTAAATCGTCCTCGAGCCAGACCCATGACCCTTTCAGCTGCCTCTTTCTCCTCATCAGTTCTTTTTTTGTTTCCGCTGATCTACAGGTTACCACGGGACCTCCACCTAGCCTTTGGACCTTTATAATTTGTGGGTCTATGCCTAGCCAGTCCTTTAGGATACCCTTGATTTCCTGAGCTTTCCTTATCTCACTTCCCCCGTTGCCCACTCCTCTCACCTTAATATTCCTCTTTCTTTTTGCTCTTTCGGTCTTCTCACATTCCCATTCACCTGCTGACAGCGCATCAGGTCGTCTTTCTTGATTCCTCTCATATCCCTCCCGGTAGTGTTTTTCACCTCCTATTGGCCTTCCTTCTCCGCCCGGTCTCCTCCCTTTCTTACGTCTTCGAGCTACCACTTCCTCGAATTCACCCCCATCGCTTGGTTCACGATTGTTGTGATCTCCCGTCTCTCTTTCCATGTAAGCGCTGGTCATTCCGTTGTTGTTGATGTTGTTGTTGTTGTTGTTTTTGTCGTCCTTTTTCTCAGCGTCCGGGACGAATGCGTCACTTGTGTTTCTGTTTGAAGTCAGTGCTTTTAATTCGTCCCTCATTTTCCTTATGGTTTCTTCGTATCCGTTTCTTTCCTCTTCCCAAATCGCTCTGTCCCTGTATACAGCCAATTTCCATACTTCGGCCTCACCGAGCAGGTCTTTTATGATCGCGTTCATGTTTTCACATCTGCAAGGTAAAGGTGCCATTTGCTCTTTTTCTTGTTGTAATCGTTCTATTATTACCTCTTGTTGGGTCACCTTTTCCCTCCATTTCGCTTGTTCTCTAATTAATATTTCTTCCACTTTTCCTCTTGGTATCAGATCTTCCTCTTCTTCGCCTTTTCTGTATCCTCCCTTATATCCTTGTCCTTGCACCGGTCTGTTCATCATATTCTCTACCGCTCTTTCCACCACTCTTTCCACCACACCTCTTATCTTAATCTCCCATTTTTCCTCCCAGTTTTCCAACTGCTTGCTTTCCATTTTTTCCAGGTGTTCGTCCTTCCCTGTAGATGAATTCGTCGCCTCTTTATCTCCTTTCCTTGACCGCTCGCTTGATCCTCCTTTGTACTCTTTCTTGCGTTTTCCAGTGCCCCAGCAGTCCATGAGCGATCTCACGCAATGGATTTTCCTTTTTTTTCGTCCCAGAGCTCCTCTCGGTCTTCCTCTCCTCCTTTTTCCTGTTTCCAGAATTTCATCCGTCGTGTCTCGTTCCTCGCCCGACTCCACCCTCGGTGAATTTCCACCTGTCAAATTCGCGTACGCGTACTCCGTCGGTGTCTCGCAGATTTCGTCGCTCAGATCGGTTCCTCCTTTACCTACCCCGATCTCGTCTTCTTGATCGACGGAGTCGACTACCTCCTCTCCTTCAGAGGCACGCCGTCGCGCGTTGCCGTCGCTGCCGTCACTCGCCTCACTTCCGCCATCTTCCCTCTCTCTCTCTCTCTCATATTCTCGGCGTCCTCGCCACATAACCTCATTGTTTTTGACCAAAAGTTTCTTTTTCAATCACTGCACTTTTTCAAGTTCTTCCAGCTCGACCACACTTTCACTACCTCCGCTCTTCCTCCGCTACCCCCTCCGCCACTTTTCAGTTGTTTGCCTGCTTTTATACTATCCCTTTTATTCGCAAAAAAGTCACACCCGTCATCGGCACGTCTGTTTACCACGATGCTCAAACCGGACCCCCTCAAATTTTAATATTTGATTTTAATAATTTTGAATTGAATTTTTAATTTCATAATTTAATTTTAAATTTGAATTCAACAAACAGTTTTTACATAACAAGATGCCTAGACTCATGCCGATCGCCAGTTTTACACACGGAATAGTGTAAAAAATGTTAAGGATGTTATGAAAAAATGTCAAATCATTCAGTATATTACCAAAATTGTCACCCAAAAATTAAATGATCCGTCTACGGCATTTATTAAATATTGACTTTTATGTAAATGAAGACGTCAGTTTTTCTCCCGGCGACGAAACGGAGAGGTGGAGCGAGCCAACGTCGCATGAAGGCTTAATGGCACACATGTCTCAATGCCAATGGTCACCGTGGCCGGGCCATACTTTCAATAAAGCTCATTTTCAAAGAGAACTCATCTTTTTTTTCTTTCTTTTAGACAATTGACATTTATCGTTCAAAATGAATTCGGTTGAATAAAGGAATGTAAACACCGTGTAAAAATAATAGACGAAAATCAGTTATTTGTTAAATATTCGGATTCGTGAAAGAAATACCTTAAAGTGCAGAACCATATATTTTCGAAACGCGGTTTTTCTTTTTTTTCATTTAACACAGTCAGATTGGTACGGAAAATTTGTATATAAAAAAAACTTTTCTTTTAGACAAGCTTTTATTTAATGTACTAAAAAATGTAAAAATTTTTTTTTACCCAGTCACCTATATGTGACTATTAATAAAAGTTTGAGGGTCCCTACGTTTCAAATGTTTGATAAATGTAATCAATTCAGTTTCATTAACCATATTTAATTTGGCACAATAGAAATTAGAGAAATTATTATCACACATTTATACTCAGTTTCAGGATTTTTATTCAAGAAATCTTAGGTTGTTTTACAGTAAATTAAAACTAAAGCCGGTCTGACAAAAAAAAGGTTTTGTTGACAATCATCTTATTTCAAATTTACATAATAGCCGATAATCACGTAACACATAAAATATGCAGCTTCAATCACACTTTCATGTTAACATTAAAAAGCGCACAATCATTCACAATCTGGCCTTCCTTGGCCAGATGGCACAATAGTTCTAAGGCCTTTTCATTTTATGAAAAATGCTAAAATTCATGTTTTAATCATTTTTATGTTATGTCAAGCTGGAAAAATGTCAAAAGGTTTCGTTGTCGCTCTCCGTACCGGAAAAGGGTTTCATGCCCAAATGTTGCTTGATTCGAGGCATCGAGTGACATGGAGTATCTGAAGTTTGGCTTTCCATAGTATTTGACACATTGAGCGCACTTGGGACGATAAACTTCAAGGCGTTGAACGACATAACCAAGGAAAGTCTTCGATGCAGGTGTGGCACTCGAAGATTTCTCGGAGATGGCGGACTATCATCGTTCCATGTAGACATAGATTGTGCAGCCGCAACAATGAAATATGGTGATCACCACAGCATGAAAAGAATGGCGAGGCATATGAAAGCGCTGTCGGGCTTGAGTCTGTGAGATCGAGCCAAACATTAGGTGTTGTCCTAGAACACGATTACGCGACAATCACAGGTTCGCACCAATTTTATTCGTATGAACCCGTGATCAAATATACAGGTGTCGATTGCATCGCATGTATGTTAATTAGGCTGCCTATTCGATACCTGTATGTTTGATCACGGGTTCGTATGAACAAAATTCGCAAGAACTTGGAATGGTCGTGTAATGGCGTTCTATTTTACATGTTCTATTGGACGCCGTAGGGGATCTAGGTTTATATATCGTGTTGCACAAAGCCTTTATTTCTCATGAGAGATTTTTCAGCGATGAATAATATTTCAGGCAAAATAATTGTTAAGCTCTGCGTCAATATAAATTCTACAGAGCCGAATGCATTTTCTACAAAAAAAAAAACTTCATCGTCTATGACAAGATTCTGTTCAGAAAATTTTGAAGATATGTTCATAAAATGTTAATGGAACGAGGTTATGAACACACAAATTGGTAATGACATATAGAACCTAGGTTATGCTCTCAGGGCACACAAAAGCTACACATGCACGTCTGTCTGCAAATTTTTTAATGATTTTATATAAGCAAGTGAAAGAAATGAGCACATTCTTGTTTTTAACTTACTCTGTATCTATTTGCGTATCGTCCTCGCTGTTTCTGCGACGGTTTCCGCGCGAGCGCCAGGGCTAATATACGCATGTTAGGATCAAATAAATAATCCACACCTAAATTTGAACGACGTGAACCTTTGTTAAATAAATTTTTGGCTCTAATAAGAGCCGTTTGTTTTTTTTTTCACATCCACGCTCGACTAACCGTGTTGGTTACTCGAGCTGTCAAAGCGACTGTTTAGAATACATATATATATATATATATATTGCAAGCAGGGTGTAGTTCGAGTCGTGTCGTTCGAGAGAGCGGTGGCGTTGCTGTGCCTGTTGCGCTAAAGTGTTAATCAATTCACAGAACGGCGTATGTGTTATGTTTACGATATGAGCCAACGACTTTATTTCGAGCGTGTTCCGATATACGCTGCCGCTACTGACCAGTGGTGGCAGTGCCTGCAGATGCGTTCCTATATAGGCCTCCAGTCCTCTGTCACAGTGCCCTAGGGACAATCATGACGTCATTGATAGCCTCCATCTTTGTACTGCAAGCGCTGGTCCTCCGGAAGGTAAGGCACTCACAGTACAACAAAGGCGGCAAATCGCCAGTATACTGTAACGTGTCCCGTTTTAAAGTATCCACCGGTGTACGAATTAAAAACGGAACAGCGCCGCAGTACACTGAGTTGACGTCATGCCGCACAGCATTCACAGCGTATATCGGAACACGCTCTTCATTCAATGAAAGACAATGGACGAGTGTTGAAAAATTTTTGGGGTAAAAAGTCACCCGAAAATGCGGCCGTAAATTATGAGATCCCGAGATTGAGTGGACAAATCGAAAAACAGCCCGAACAAAATCGATAGGAAAAAATCACATTACATTGGTAAACTGTCATTAGATTTTCGATTTGTTGCCGCGTTTTCGCATAATATCGGAACAAAGTTAAAACGTCGTCTGCTAGAGCCCAACTTACTGTATAAAGAGTCGCGGCGTGTCGTCAGTCGGTCAGTGACGTCGAGATCGGTGGCATCGATCAGTGGCGTAAAATTTTTTTTTTATTACTTGGCGTCAAGACGCTGCCGCGTCTCTTGACCATGGTATAAACACTGACAACGGCGGTAATGAGGGTACGCACACTTAGCGGCTCCGTTTTTTATTCCCATTTTTACCGCTTGGTGCGCGACGGTGAAAGGAAGTGGTGTGCGACGAAGAGAGAAACAGCTCTTCTGTATATTTTCCTTCTGACCGCGTATTGCCGTATAAGCTGCATAATTACGAAAGCAATAAAAAAATATTTGTCGATTCAAATAAAAAATCATTACCATTACAATCATTGTAATTAATGTTTTCTATATATCCCACAAGTTTATTTCAATACCTACGAGGCCGCACTGAATATGAATTATATTCATGTTTGGTATTGCGAGAACATAGTTTAGCATAGTTAGGGCATGCTCAGCTTATCTGCCTGGTGTTTTGGGTTCCATTCCACTTGACTTGTTTTTTATTTTTTTCCCCAGTGATTTCATAAACTCAGAATAGATTATTAATCCTCAATGAACATTTTTTAAAAATTCAAGCCGACGTTATAAGCATAAACAATCTTTGTAGACTAGACCATGCTGAAAAACGCACCTCCATTGCTATAAAAACCCGATAAAAAAATTCACGAGAAATCGCGCAATAGTTCGTGGTACATGGTTGCAAGTAAAGGTTATATTGACAATCACGCGCCGAAAACAGATGTAAGGACCTTGGCCGAATACATTGACAGGTGGTAAGGGGGAAGCCCGTCTCCTTGCGATTGCGACGCGTAGCTGCGCCTAGGGACTCGAAAAGTGGGGACGATAAGTGTGCCTACCCCCACTTTGAAAATGTAGCTTTGATGCAAGACGTGTATGTAAGACCGTCGGAATAAGGAAATTGCGAAAAACCTATACTAATATAGTTTCACTCCTGAGTATCGGAGCTATATCTTGGTTCGAAAAAAAATTCACTGTATTTTATCTTTTCATAAAAAATTCTAGAAACTTATCATTTCTGAACGTGCATTTGAAAGTAATGCTAAGTAATTATTACTAACTAAGAGAATACGAACAAATAATATTCGTCGTTGATTATCCTAACCATGTATTTAGTTTGACGTTACCGGGCATAATTATCAAATGTGGATAAGGTGGGTAGCATTTCTGCCATCTACGACGTTGCCATATTTGCATAGCCTAATATTTCATGTGCTTGATTTCTGCACGAATTCGTAATTAAAAGCATCATTAATTTTATAACGGTGTTGCGAATCCTCATTTTCGCGGTACTAAGGGTCCGATAATTAGCCGAACGGAATCTATTTTATCAGCTCCGTGGTAGCATTTTTTCAGCAGATAGAAATAATTCACTGAAAAATGTTCTGAAGTTTTCCATAAGCGTAATGCGATTAGCCCACAAAATACGTCGAGTTTACGATTTTTCTGAAAAAAAAAAAACGGTACTATGGATCGTACCCAAACTGCACAGGATGACAAACGGGTTATATACTTCCAGAAAAAAAATCAGGTCTGTGGTGGTATTTTGATTTGGCTCCATAAAGACCTTAAATTCAGAGTATTAAGATGGCTGCAATGATACTGCTTTATTAGCCTCATGGGCACCGGAAGGAGAGTGTAAGGCGGTGCACCCGCTCCCCCCTGCCACGAAAGAAAATACACAAAAAAGATCAAGAAATAATAATGTTATTATTAAAGTCACTGTTTGCATAAAAACGTAAAGCGTCTAGGTTGCTGTCTAAGTTTATTCAACACCTTATCAATTAACTCACAAGGAACATCCCTCGGGTGACACCCTTCGATTTTGTTGAAATTTGGATATGTTATAAAGCACCGATAAGTAAGCGATACGTATTTTGTTTTATCAGCGAAAAAGCGGTTTTAAGGGGTGAAACCACCCCTCGAAAAAGGCATCTCTAGGGGTAATATAGCAGTTTAACACACAAGGAGTCAACCGATTTTAGTGAAATAAAAACGAACATTCTTCTAATCCGAAGCAATGAAAAATCAACTATAGTGACATTGCAAAAAAATTAAGGGGTGGGTTCACCCCATAAAACCGTTTTTCCACCGCTAAAAAAAATACGTATCGCTTACTTTTCGATACTTTATAACATATCCGAATTTCAACAAAATCGAAGGGTGTCACCTGTTCTTCGTCAGTGTCCTCCTCTGCCGTTTTCCTGTGAACACTAAGCATGCACAGGCTGTTTACGCTACATGTTGTCGCTGGGACAGTTGGCCAATCTTGATTGCCTCGCACACTGTAGAATAAAACGGGGTGGCTTGAGCAATCAAATCTGCGGATTCAACGAGGGATTAATTTACGGAAGGTCACCACAGTAAAAATTTCGACAAATCGTTTTTTTGGAAACACTTTTAATAAATCCTTTGAACTTTCAAAAAATGAAAAAGTTTCAATGTATTTTCCGAGCTTTCTTCTAGGGGACTCTCCGAGCGCTAAAAAGCGCCTTCGGCGGTGCCGCTCGTCGACGCAGTACCAGCTACACGAAATACCGTCCAAAAATTTGACCCTGAAGTGAAAACCGTTCCAACGAGGATCACGTAATCCACCGACTGAAGATGCTCCTACGCTTCTGCAAATTGACTTGTGCAATTATTTCCTAGTGGGCACCAAAAACTTCAAACACGTTTTTCGCAAAGCCATGTTTTTAAATCTCCACGCAGCAGAGCTCGAACGATTTCTGTCCAATCAACTTCAAATTTTAACTGTAGCTTCTAAGATTGCCTTAACATCAAGTACGAACGCTTTTCTTGATTAATTGAATATTGTAATGAATATATCTTCATATAGGAAAATTATGGTCGAAAAAACGAACTTTTTTTTCAAACTGTTTAATTTTTTTTTAATGATTTTTTAATTCCCCCTCTACTTGACTGCTAAAACAAATATAATTAACGAAAATATTTCACTGTTAGTTTCAGAATGAAATTTACGACAGTTCTACTGCGTGCCGCGGAGAGGGTTGGCTGAAAATCAGTAGTGGTATAGCGATTCGTGCGTCGTTATTTTGTATTCTTTTGACAAATAACTTTTTTCACATACTTTATTAGGTATACACCTAATAAAGCCTGGAGGATCTTTTGACCATGTATTTTTATTTTTAATAAAACGGGCAGTTACAGTGGTGTCCTCCCTTAAGGCGCAGTAGAAGTGGTACCACGTGACATATGAGTGCGAGAGAGATAGCTAAAATTTTCGAACAGAGATTCCTCAGAGATGAATAATATTTAGGGCAAAAGGAAATCATCAAACTCTGCGTCAGAAAATTCTCCAGAACAATGCTTTGCTTTTCCTAAAAAATGTAACCATCTATGAAAAAATTGGGTTGCCAAATTTGTGAGGTTCGGTTGACCTTGTACATGCCCTTAAGGCCCGCATCACTCGCTTCATCTGTGTTAAAAATATCGTACCACGGGATAGCCTCGGCAATAAAATTCTGTAGAAAACCTCCGTAAAGGTTCTGTATATCTTCTGCCATCGCTAAAAACGAAGATTTGTCTAATTTTCTTATATTTTCTTGGTGGAGCTGTATAGGCGAAACTGCTTTTTTGTGTGTAGAAGAAAATCGATTTCCAGAGAATAAATGATTGAGTGGTGAAGATAGCTATTCTAAAGAATTTTTATGCATTTTCAGACGGTTGATTTGATCTATAGGTTCCCCCTGCCACCACTCGAGGATGTTTAAATACATCATCCAGTTCTTTACAAATATGATTTGTAGTTGCAGTTTTGAATTTGACATTAATTTAATTGACATGACGTAAATGCCTTATTTTATACCTACCTTATACCTACCTATAATTATAAGGATACACTGTTATAAATTATATCTTATTAGTTACTAGTAGAATGTGTAGATGCAAATGCACGTCCTTGAAAGTAATCCTGTCGGCGCTTGTGTTTAGCCTGCTCATTGAACCATGCGTAGCCTGTCACTTTTATTATTTTTCGTTTTGTGAAGAAAAAAAACACCAACTACATGACTACGCGGATCCTAAAACTCAAAGAGGGTTAAATAAAGCTGTTTTTACAAACAATGATAATAATCGAGGTAATAGATTATTGACAGACCATTATACAATGTGATAATGTATAAATATATCGATGGGTGTGAAGCAACGAAGCATTTTCGTTACCGCCCTGGAATGTATACGTGCAATCAATTTTGCAACGCTCATGAATTACTACTGGCCATAAAGATGACTTTATCATAGACTTATCCATTTATCCTATCGTTTTACACATTGTTATTCCTTACAAATATTATTCACTTTCGCAAAATAATATATTCAGAGGGAATTGCACAATCCAAAACACTTTGACCAATTTATTTGCATCATGATGTGATTCGTCATCCGAAACTACACACTTTGCACAAAACTGTTTTAATATATCGTTTCCCATTCAACGGTCTGATGTATTAGACATTGCCAAGCTACATGAACCATAGTTTCTCACCCTTGAATCGAATCAGAGCCGCCAATTTTTTATGATGATTCTTGGCCCGAAGGCCCCTATATTCTGACCGAGTTTCCACGAAATCACGGAGCAAAGCGCATATTAGGTAGGTTTGTTGTCAGCATTTTCAGTATGAGCACTGGTGTTAGGATCAACCAAATCATATCTGTGGTTGACTATCGGATTTTGACCCATAGTTTTCCCATCCGCCATAAGAATTCGATGCGATTATAGTACTTGGTCCCTTTTTAGATAACGTACAACAACATCGCCGGGACAGGTACGCAAAAATGCGTTTTCAAGATCCTTCTATATTCACAATACGGTCCATATTGAATGTCGACGAGCCGTCGCTGGCTACATTTTCTTTTCACTATTTTCGTCTCATCTAGTTCGACAACTTTATCGACGCTACCGAACCGCACAGTGTTCTTACGCGCCCACGAGATATTTATAAATTCCGGCGTTTTCGAATATGTCCTTTTTGTTTTCAAAATTGTCGATGTAATGGCCGTAACGTATACTGGCAGGGCATGTATTTAAGTAAAAGTTGCAAAGAAAGATCAACATTGTAAATCAAATTTTTGTTTAGGTATCCACTTTCAACTCACATTTTTTTTGTACGTTTGTAATTGTTTCAAAGTCGCTAACAATAACATATAATTGTATAATTAAAACACGTATAATGATAAGAAAACACATGTCGGTTTCGCAAGTAGAATATTGTATTCTCGTTATAGTTAGACGACTTTATCACTCGTGAAATTATTTTCTGCTCAATTGAAAAATCAATCAACAAAATTCAACATTAAAGGTTGTGAAGAATCTAGACAGTTTTATGAAGACATTGTAAGGCCAACCGCATGCATTGCCTCAATTAGAGCAAACACTTTATTCTCATATCCATAGAATAAGAACAAATATAAATAAAAAATAAAAGTACATGCTTATATATTTTTTTGACTATAAACAATTGAATGCTCGACTTTTCGGCAAAAAATTGTGATATTCGGATTCAGCGGATCAAAATGCATTAAAAAAAGGTTTAGCTTCATCCATCGAGCTCAACATTTTATGAACATATAATACCGTATCCGGAATGAAAAACTTTAAACGCGTTTTTCTCGAACTATGTTTTTTCAAGTCGGTGACTACTATAATTCAAAAACCACTCGATGGATTGTTAGGAAATTCGGTGTGCTTATTGATAACATTAAAAACTAGTCCTTAATCGAAGGATTTTCATTTTCGTCAAAAATTTCTATTTTTTCAACAATAAACGAGCGTTTTTTTGGTCGAAAATTGAAAGTTATCTGTCGGAAGCCGCCATTTTGTTAATTAAAAAAAGCTTCGATTAAGGACTAGATTTATTATTAAACGAATGATTTTTTTTGTTTTTTTTTTCAGATGATCCAGTAAAATGCTATGATGGTCACTGCAAAGCACTACATACCGAAGGCGGTCCGACAAAGATGGCGATATTTTTATAAATAATCAATATTTGTCTTTGTACATTGAAGTTGTAATATAACATAAAAAGTCTGTCTAACCGCTTTTGCAAAACAAACTTAATTACTATAAAAAAAATCATTGAAAATGCTCGTTTTTTCACGCCTCTGACTGCATCTCACCCCTTAATATAAATCACTACGCCTCACGGCTGGCGTACATGACCAACGCACGAAGAAAGGTTGTCTAGGATTGAGTATCGATATTTCCCGGCTTGCATATATGGCCGAGCTCTCAACGTTCCCATAAATATTGTATAAAACTACATTTTATTGCGCTTTGCCTTCGGCGTGAGTCCACCGTCCAAAACACTTGGAACACTGCAGACTGTCAGAATTGTAGAGTTACTGTTACGCTTATTGCTGATAAGTCAGAATTGTAGAGTTGCTGTTACGAAGACGTTCTCTCTTTCTCAAAACTCATTATTAGCTGCTACGCTAGTGGTACTTCGTACAGTACTTACACCATAACATGCGCAAGTTTCGTTAAGAACTCGTTATAGTGCAACTAAAGCATTTGCTGCAACGCTCATACCGTCGCATTAACAAGCCGACAAAAGTGTTATCCGTATCCGAGTAAAATTAACGTCAATGTAACCGATAATTGTACATGTTATTCAATCAGTGACATAATATACTCGTGATCTTCTCCTTTGTGTAAACCTGAAGGCACCTTGGCCCAAATCCTGGCAAGCTCTGATTCTTTACCCGTTGCGCATCGTTCTCACAAAGTATGGTCCTCTTTCTCTGAAGACGTCAACTGTCCGTCATAGCAGGAAAGAGACCTTTGATCAACACGTTGGCAAGTATCAAAATACATGTGAAACTCGTATCACGTCCAATATTGGTCTTAATTCTGACATCAAGGAAAGACTGCGTCGTCGATAAAGACATCGTTGGGCTACAGACCAACTATTGAACTATTGTTACATGTATTGTAACGTCGCGAGAAAAAGCGCTATTTATTTCTTTTTTCTCTCCTATTTTATTTCACTCCGGAGAAAACGCGGGCTTACCCGATTCCACATGGAAATCGTGGAAAACTACGAAAACCAATACACACGATAACGGCATTCTCATTTTTCGACGGGTTCTTATATTTTCTTTAGAGTTAGGCGTACCACAGCCGAAACGAAATATATCGATAAGAAGCGAGCGTCGCATAAGTTCCCACGCGAGAGCACAGTCGGTCTTGAACATATCTACACGCAACCGTCAAACGCAGTTGATGATAAAATCCTTAGCCATAAGAACGTACAACACACGAAGACACACGAAAAAATCCAAATCCTTACTCTACAAAAATATACATTCACCAAAAGAAAATCCCGCAATAAAACTACGCTGGTATTTCCCATGCGCCTCACACCTGGGTCAACAATGCCTATCTTGAGGCAAGCGCGGCGACGCGACCAAGGCCCTTTTTCCTCCCTATATTTTTCCAACGCTCCAGATAACGAGACGCGGACTAGTTTCCGAGAATCGAGATGGAGATCACGAATCATAGTCTCCAAAAATATTTCCTCTTCCTACTCGACCAATCATATGCACTCGGAAGTTTCCTACATCCTTTCCACCAATCAAAAAATTAACGCATGACGAAAATGCACTTTTCGAGAAACTTCTTCTCCCACCATCCCAGCATCCAAAATATCCTACAAGCTAGGATGGAAAAATCTTGAAGTCAGTGTTCCATCACCACTCGTTCAGATCTAGCCTCTCAACAGTGTGTTCCATCATCACTCGCTGAGTCAAAGTCTCCCAACAACTTTCATCGGAATAAGTAGAACATCTATCTCCTGACAACAAGCGCGAACTTAAACTTTGAAATTGTTCCTCATAAAAACGCGGAACTTGAACTTTGAAATTGTTCCTCATAAAAACGTGAAACTTGAACTTCCAAATTGTTCCTCATAAAACCGCGAACTATAAGAAATCATTTAACTGTCTTCGTTGAGTGTGTACGTGTGAAACTCGCATGTGTGAAAATTTGTATCAACGTGTAATTTCAACATTGTCACGGAGCGTGCGCAACCGAGGGGTCCGACCTGTCTGCGGAGGCCCGAACCCAACCGCTGTAAACCGATTATCGTATCTACGGCGCATCATAAATGTAAGCGAACCTCTATGTATTTTCATGTTGACGGAATTAACTAAATTGGTTAATTTCAATAAATCCCAAATTGTTAATTATTTTTATAGATCAATTTATTTCTTAATCGAGTCACTGCGTCACTCCCATCTTTGCATGCACCTTTCCCTTTTTCACCCTCATCCCGAGCTATTGCGCTAGGCGTAGGCTAAAAAGAGGGAACCGCGATAGGTATATGCCCACGTCCCCTCAGGACGTGACATATAAATTTTGGGGGCTCGTCCGGGATCGTAAAAAGGGTATGTGCTGTTGCAAATTGCCTTAATGGATAAGGAATCCACGTGCGAGTCACTAGATTTGAATATCACTGACGATTTACCGCATTCAGAAACAGACGAACCAGGTCAATCCCGTAGTACAGGGTACGCATTGAGAGGATCAAACGCTAATTTATTATCTGGCCTCGAAGCTCCTAAAAGACCCATAAAAAAATTAGCATTACCAACTAAGGGAAATCCAGATAATTCAAACAATATGGCTCTAGGAACGAATCAATTAATATCTTTGAAGGAAGCTGTTAGCGTTGTTCCGGAATTTGACGGGAAAAATATCCCCTTCTCAGAGTTTACGACCGGTTGTGAAGATGCCAAAGATATGCTTCCAGCCGAATCAGAAAAGTATTTAGTAAAATTATTAAGGAACAAATTGAAAGATCTAGCCGGAGAGAGTATACATGGAATTAAATTCGAGACAGTAAAAGACCTCGTAGATTTTCTAAAAAAAATATACGCGCCAAACAAATCCGAGATTCAGCTGTTGGGAGAACTCAGCAATATCTACCAGGCAAGCGGCGACAGCGTTATGGAATTTGCCGCGAGAATTATGAAAAAGGCAAGAGAAATATTAGAAGCAAGAAAACTAGCTAACAATGGGGAAGAGGACCAACTATTTAGGAGACAAATGGATGATTATTTTCTTGCAAGTTTTAAACGCGGATTAAAAGAGGAGATCGAACACCGACTCCCACCGTGCGTAGACATGCCCACCGCCATCGATCACGCGGTTAGAATCGAACGCGATCTGAAGGCTCGAAGGGAATTGGAATCGCGTTCCACCAAATCTGAAAGAGCTATTCCGACTAGACCTGTGAGGATATGCAATATTTGCAAAAAAAGATTATCATAAAGATTATCACTCACCTGTCAAAATGATAAAAATCAAGAACACAATGCCAACGAGTACCAAAGGGTTCTAAATGAACAAAACTCAGTTGTTTGTCAAATATGCAAAAAAATTGGGCATTCAGCAGATAGATGTTGTCTGTTGAAGAACAAAACGCCTAAATCCAAGCGACCCATTTGTCGGTATTGTAAAAGGATAGGACACACTATCGAAAACTGCCGTACCCGCGAATATAATAACTCGCGAAATGATCCGAGAACCTACGATCTCAACGCGTCCAGTCTCGATAATCATTCCGCCCGAACCTATCTTACCTTAATTCCTATATTTTCCTTCCTTATACCTATCTTAACTTAATATTTTCCTTAGATTCTTATTTTCCTTAGAATAGAACTTATAGATTCCTTATACCTATCTTAACTTAATAAACGCGGAAGATTTCATTAACCTACCCTCGGTGTGTATCGGAGCGCACCGACAAAAAGAAATATCGATGTTGTTAGACAGTGGCACTATCACAAACCTACATTACCAAAAAAAAAAAAAAAAAACAATACAAATTTGAACTTTATCGTATATCATACCTGACGAGATAATGGAAATCCCCGCGCATTCAAAAACTTCTTTCCACATGAGAGTCGAAAACCGCACGTTAAAGGAAGGGTATATCCTCCCTTTAAAAATCCGTCGACTGTCAACAAATATCGACGGAAAGGCCCATTTGAAGGTTTTCAATCCCACAAATGACGCCGTACGACTGATCGTGCCGGTCATAAAACTACAGGAATTCGACATCGTGGAAAACCAAATCAAACAAAAACAGAAAATCAGATTGCACGACAATTTGCGATTCCAAACAAAAACAAAATCAGATTGCATGACAATCTCCAATCTTAATCCAATTTATCGCGATGCTAATCCCATTTTCTCGCGATGCTAATCCAATTTCTCGCGATGCTAATCCAGTTTCTCGCGATGCTAATCCAACTTCTCGCTATGCTAATCCAATTTCTCGCGATGCTAATCTCATTTTCTCGCGATGCTAATACAATTTCTCGCGATGCTAATTCCAATTTCTCGCGATGCTAATCCGATTTCTCGCGATGCTAATCCCAATTTTCTCGCGATGCTAATCCCATTTTCTCGCGATGCTAATCCAATTTCTCGCGATGCTAATCCCAATTTCTCGCGATGCTAATCCCAATTTCTCGCGACGCTAAACCCAATTTCTCGCGATCATTCTAATCCAAAATCATATTACATGTCAATTTCAAATTCCATGCAAATTCCTCGTGATCTTTCTATTTCAGTCGTAGATTGCAAGACAACTACGCTATTCCAGGGCCCAAAAGTGGCCAATCCAAGACATTCGGCAGAAAAAGTCGAATCAAAACCCCGGTGCAGCTCCGATGAGGGCACTGATCAGGGAAAAATAAATAAAAATTCTAGTAGCGAGGAAACATCAAAAACAAAAAGGAAAATGAAAACAATAAAAAATCGAGAAAATATTCAAAATCAAAAACAAAATCAAAACAAAAATCAACATCAAAAACAAAGTCCAAATCAAAATGGAAATCAAAACCAAAATTTGAATGTAAAAACAATTTTTGAAAAAAGCCTTCCGACCTTATATTTATGGCAGAAGGTTCACTCTCGTTACAGATCACGAGCCCTTAGTTTGGTTTAAAACTGCCAAAGACGCGAACACACGCGTCCTAAAATGGCGACTCAAACTTTCAGAGTACGATTACGACGTCGTGTACAAGCCAGGGAAATTAAATTCAAACGCCGACGCCTTATCGCGTAACCCAATTGAAAAATTCGAGGATGTCAAAGCCATCCCTCATTGCGAACAGGAGACCGATGAAAATCTAGATAAAATAGTACAAGATGTACTCCGCGAATTAGGAGAGAATAGTGTTAGCGAGAACGAAGAACCCATAAGCTTTACAACCCAGGCAGAAATCCACGAAATTCCAAAAATAGAAGAAATACATGTCGTCACCCGCTTGCAAGCGAAAAACGATGCAGCTCAGGTGTTAAAGAAAACAAAACAACAGGTCAAGGAAAACCTCCTTAACGCCGCATCGGGAAAGGTTGACGTACCTGCCTCTAAGGGGATAGACGTGCGCTCCAAGTCCCGGCGCCATGCGCTCCGAAATCGTAGGGCCATAAACTACAAGGAGAGTAGCAGCGAGGAAACAGAAGCCGAGATAACAAGGCCCGCGCGTGTTAGGCCATCCCGAAAGGGCACTGACCCCGAATCAGCTGAAAGGCCTAACCTGCGCAAAGCACCTCAAATTCCCAACTCCAACAGCTCCACTGACCTAGATTCCGATTCCACCAATGCCTCAATATCCTCTGAAGACAAAGAAATCCCACTCCGGGAAGATAGAACCTCTGAATTTAAAATCGCAAATTGCGTAACAACCAAAGAGTTATTTCATGATCGAAACGATAATTTAGTATATTTTGTCGACTCAATTGGAAAACCTTGCGACTCTGGATAGCAAAAATTATTTGAAGTAAATAAACTTCCCCTCTGGAAGAATTTAACAGAAGGTCGTGCCTACAGTAAACAGGTTGGAAAAAAATATCACATTGCCCTAGTCATCAAAGGCGAGTATTCTGGTTCATTATCCTTCATATCAGAAAATATTAAAGAAAGCGTAAGGGAATTAAAAGATCTTTGCGAAAATCTCAAGCTCCAATCAGTGAGTATTTGCCACAGCAACCACGTCGAGCGCCTAATATGGGCTGACGTCTTGAACATAATAAAAAAAACATTCAAGTCCAGTGAAACAAGAGTAATCATCTGCTTAGGGACACTACGCTACGTGCCAACTGAAAAACGAGATTCCATTTTTTACGAGATTCACAAGTCCCCTATAGGAGGACACAAAGGCGTCTCCAAGACATATAACAGAATTAAAAGAGAGTATTTTTGGGAAGACTTGAAATCGGACATTCAGAGAAGAATTCAACAATGCCTAGATTGTCAATTAAATAAACTGGTTAGAGTAAAGACAAAACAGCCAATGATTATAACGGATACACCGGGCACGGTTTTTGAAAAAATATCGATGGACATAGTAGGCCCAATGCAACGTACGTCCAATCAGAACGAATACATTCTGACTATCCAAGACAACCTTTCAAAATTTTGTGTCGCTATCCCACTCCCAAATGCACTAGCGACAACGGTCGCCGATGCATTTATAAAGAAATTTATATGCGTTTTTGGTGCACCCAAAGCGCTATTAACAGATCAAGGGAGTAATTTTTTAAGTGGCCTCATGAAACGAATCGCTAAACGATTTCGAATCAAGCGATGTCGGACAACGGCATTTCACCCTCAATCTAACGGATCCCTTGAGAGATCTCATTATGCATTGGCTGAATTTTTGAAACAATACACAGATAAAGATAACGAGTGGGATCAATGGCTAGAATTAGCGACTCTCTCATATAATACCAGCGTTCATGAGAGTACAAAGTATACTCCATATGAAGTAGTTTTTGGCAAACTAGCGAGAGTTCCATCAAGCGAACCACTTAGAGAATCCGATCAGTTGCCCACTTATCGCGGGTATTTAATCGAATTAATTACGAGAATAAATGGAATCAGGAACCTCGCCTATGAAAACCTAGTTTCGTCCAAACATCGTCCGAAGAAATATTATGATAAAAATGCTAATCCAAAGAGTTTTAAGGTTGGAGATTTTGTCTATCTCCAAAAGGGTCCCAAACCAGGTAAACTTGGAGACCATTATACTGGACCACATAAGGTGCTAGAAAAACTGGACAAGAGTAACGTGAAAATCCAATATTACAACAAAGCACGCATCGTTCACGAGAATAGATTACGGTATTCGCACATTAACGTCGAAACAAAGCCGAAAAGAAAAACCAAGTCGACCAGAATCGACGATTCCGAATTTAACCTTAATTAAACAAATAATAATAATTACCCTGTTTTTCAGGTGGCCGTTATCATCTATTCAGTATCAACAATATCACCTTTGTACTTGCAACCAGAGAAAAACAGATTACAATTTTAGTTACAGTATCCTCAGTACAGAACACCGGAAACTACTTATATTCAAACCACGCCGAAATAACTGTTTCACAATTTGAGAAAGATTTCCTGTCGCGAACTTAGATATAATCGCTTATGACAATTCAATTTTATATACGTAGTTATTATATTATATTAGAAAATCATTACATTACTATATGCATACGCAACATTGTAGCAAAGAGTGCCAAATATTCAAAAATAGCTGTTATTAGTGGTATAAGCCTCGGACGGATTGTATACAATTCAATGAAGAAGTCGATTTAAATAGTGGTACCTGTTGGCGAAATAGTACACGTTATTCATTAGATAATAATAGGAGTAAATCTGATCAGGTTAAAAGAATATTACGATCAACCTGTCACTCGTGGGAACGAAAAATATCTCCTTACTCCTCGAACTCTTATATTACGAAAAGAAGAACTCAAACAACCTGTAATTCCTTACTTCCTCCATATTACCTTTACGGAGACATCTGGTACAAGTTCATGGCTGCTCCTGTCGAAGCCATGGTACCTACAAGCATGAAGCCGACGACAAAGTCTACTTGGCGATACACCAATCCAGAATCACCCTGTGGGATCTATTCCGCAGAACATCGACAACGTACGAAAACATATCATGTTTCCTGTGGAGCAACCCGCTGCCCTAAACAATATGGCACGGGGCATCAGTGGTCAAAACACTGTCAATCAAGAGAAGAAGTTGTTACATCTCCTGGATAACAACGATATATAACACCACGCGGACTCCATCTGGAATTGCACCTGGGAAGAATTCATTCAATTCGGTACAGCAAGCGCTGGTCTCACCCGAATGTTACCCATCATGCGACCAATCAAGCTCCTCGTGGATACGGTGATCCATGCATACCGCCAAACACACTGTGTGTGGCTGACCGATCTACCTCGTCGATGCAGGTGCAAGAAGAAAACCTCAACAGATGCAGAGATTGGTCAAGAACTTTATAAACTCGTGACGGCCCGTTCAGCCGAACCAAGGAAGTCATAGCAAGACCAATGCGTCAACACATGATGTCCACCTTAACATCTCCACTAGTCCAAAATCCTCCAAATCGCGCTCCTTCTGTTGAGTTCACGCGAGAAGACATATTCAGATACAAAAAGATCATTATGATTAATCATTTTTTTAAATTACTTTTATTGTCATTATTGTTCTTTTAACCTTGTCAAGTAAGATAAGTTAAAATGAGTAAATAAGTATCTATCCGTAAAGAAAAAGAAAGAAGAAACCGCGTAAATATACATCTTACAGTGAAGTAAAAAAAAAAATTTATACATAATTAAAAAAAAAGGAAACAATAATCTCGTACGAAAATCTTTTTAAAAAACACACACGCTTTCTCATAAAATGATAATGAAATTCATGCGTACCTCATAAGCGCAAGATAAGTCACACCGTCATGTTAGATACCAATCTTCCAATGTATTTAAGTCACATTGTAAGTCGATCAATGACAATGCCAACTCATACGATCGTGCCATTATACTTTTGATCACCACTCCCAACGATTACGATCGAGCGACACGCTCAATCCTAAAGGGGGGAGGTGTAACGTCGCGAGAAAAAGCGCTATTTATTTCTTTTTTCTCTCCTATTTTATTTCACTCCGGAGAAAACGCGGGCTTACCCGATTCCACATGGAAATCGTGGAAAACTACGAAAACCAATACACACGATAACGGCATTCTCATTTTTCGACGGGTTCTTATATTTTCTTTAGAATTAGGCGTACCACAGCCGAAACGAAATATATCGATAAGAAGCGAGCGTCGCATAAGTTCCCACGCGAGAGCACAGTCGGTCTTGAACATATCTACACGCAACCGTCAAACGCAGTTGATGATAAAATCCTTAGCCATAAGAACGTACAACACACGAAGACACACGAAAAAATCCAAATCCTTACTCTACAAAAATATACATTCACCAAAAGAAAATCCCGCAATAAAACTACGCTGGTATTTCCCATGCGCCTCACACCTGGGTCAACAATGCCTATCTTGAGGCAAGCGCGGCGACGCGACCAAGGCCCTTTTTCCTCCCTATATTTTTCCAACGCTCCAGATAACGAGACGCGGACTCGTTTCCGAGAATCGAGATGGAGATCACGAATCATAGTCTCCAAAAATATTTCCTCTTCCTACTCGACCAATCATATGCACTCGGAAGTTTCCTACATCCTTTCCACCAATCAAAAAATTAACGCATGACGAAAATGCACTTTTCGAGAAACTTCTTCTCCCACCATCCCAGCATCCAAAATATCCTACAAGCTAGGATGGAAAAATCTTGAAGTCAGTGTTCCATCACCACTCGTTCAGATCTAGCCTCTCAACAGTGTGTTCCATCATCACTCGCTGAGTCAAAGTCTCCCAACAACTTTCATCGGAATAAGTAGAACATCTATCTCCTGACAACAAGCGCGAACTTGAACTTTGAAATTGTTCCTCATAAAAACGCGGAACTTGAACTTTGAAATTGTTCCTCATAAAAACGTGAAACTTGAACTTCCAAATTGTTCCTCATAAAACCGCGAACTATAAGAAATCATTTAACTGTCTTCGTTGAGTGTGTACGTGTGAAACTCGCATGTGTGAACATTTGTATCAACGTGTAATTTCAACATTGTCACGGAGCGTGCGCAACCGAGGGGTCCGACCTGTCTGCCGAGGCCCGAACCCAACCGCTGTAAACCGATTATCGTATCCACGGCGCATCATAAATGTAAGCGAACCTCTATGTATTTTCATGTTGACGGAATTAACTAAATTGGTTAATTTCAATAAATCCCAAATTGTTAATTATTTTTATAGATCAATTTATTTCTTAATCGAGTCACTGCGTCACTCCCATCTTTGCATGCACCTTTCCCTTTTTCACCCTCATCCCGAGCTATTGCGCTAGGCGTAGGCTAAAAAGAGGGAACCGCGATAGGTATATGCCCACGTCCCCTCAGGACGTGACAGTATTATCACCCTGACACGTAACACAGCCCTAGGAAAGGCTTTACCAAAAACTTAACCTGGTGACGCGAAAGCCGTAGGTGCTTTATAAAGACGACGTATCTTGTGATTTATATTTTTCTCAAGGACAGAGTTTATAACGGACGCTAGTTGGATTCGAGCAATCGCGTAACAACAATAGGCGAATAGATAAACTACCATAAAGACACATTAACCCACAGCATCGCCACCCGGATTGAACAAATCCTCAAGCATTCTGGAACTGATATTGAATGGTTCACAGTGTATATAGGCTAAGAGATACATCAACATCGGTAGGACAAAATACTGAGAAAATAATGATATGATCAATTACTCTTGAAACAGAATTTACTTTTCTTTAGTTGAAACTTCAATCAATCATTTGTAACCCACCACTCTTAAATTTCTCAATATTCAGGTTATAATGTCAACTACGAAATTAGAAAAATAGTTCATGGAAGAAATGGACTGATCTGGGAGTAGTGTTCAGTTGTACTTATATTGCAGGCGCGTTCGAAAGTTTCATTGGAGGTGCTAAACTGCTCGACGACTTTATCTTAATCTTATAATATGTAAGGTTTAATATTTATACATTTGTAAACCTTATCTTCAATGCAAGCTGAACGGTTTCATCAGGATGGAGTGAAGCTACTGTTTTCGCATGCGAGAAAATAATATACCTAATTACAAGTCTCAACTTCGGAAAAAGTCATTCAGGGAGTTAGGTAGGATTATATGTTACAAACTGATAGTTTACCAATAATCAAATTAAGTGGTCTCCGCTTCCTCTGACCTTCTGAATGTCAATAATTTTTAGCTCATACGATAATTTTTGGACATAACGTATCATAATATAACATTTCTGTGTAGCTTCTTCTCCTTCACTCATAATTCTTCAGTCTTTCAGGTACTGGGTCTTTAAATATTTTTAGCAAAAGAAATAATTACTTACATGAAAATTCAACAGTAACTAACAAATATACTCAATCAATATGCATCGATTATGACAACAGTAAATGAAAACACACCGAAATATAAGGAATGCACGAGCGTCAATTATTGTACTATTGTTTCGATTATTTACTACTTGCTAACGTAATACAAGCACTACGTCGTTAAATATAAAAGGCAGTAATTATTATCCTTACATGATAAAGTTGCATGATCACGTTACAACAACCTAACATTTGCTTGTTAGTGTCAAAAATATCAGGATTGTGTTGAAGCTTGGCAGGTTGCACGTATTCCTTTAGCGATTTTTCTTATTTTTTGTAATGATCAAACTCCTCGCTCTCTCGTTCATCAAGATGTTCGTCCTGTTTTTCTTGATGTTGGTGGGGTATTACTTTATAAATTGTATGAGTGTGCTTAACATTCTTTACTCGATAAGGAATATGGATGATCACTTTCTTCCTAAAAAAACAATATAATCACGGATTATTAATTAAAAGGGAATCATTCTTCCATTTATGATAACGATTAGTAATAACTCTATCTTACATGGGAATTACAACTGTCATTCAGAATCCATCGAGAAGAGCAATAAAAAATAAATTCATGTTGTACAGTACGTTGTACTCATAATGCCTTATCGTGTATTGACCAGTACCTTAACGATACATGTTTGCAATATGGGTAATTCCGCTCATGCTCTCGACCTTGATATTATACAGTATGTTTGACAGGCCATTATTTTAAGTAATCCTGACATTAAATGATATTGACCAACGCCATCGGTTTGAAGGTTTAAAAGCATACAACTTTTCAAAATCATACGGTTACTGATACGCATATGCGTTGTTATCTTATACTGTCGAACTATGAAACAACCACAACGAAACAACCCCGAACCAACCCAAACAAAATCTTATACTGAAATATAAACAAAGTCGGATATTTGAATTCCATTCATAAACGGTAAGCTCAACAATGTCAATTACAGACTGATGATGTTGACCGTGACTTAATGGCAGCATTCAAAACGCATATTTGTAAAAAATTTCACGCATATCTAAGTCAGTGGCATTCTTCGAGTCCATTACTTTCAAGTTTTGTAAGTTATGAACGCTTCGCTATCGTGAGATATTTAAGGTCAGAACTACTCACGATGATGCCCTACAATATGTGTTGAAATCAAGGTCTTCGGTGAGGTTGTCCCCTTTATAAATAATTAACCCTCAAAACTATGAAAAGGTCAGACGCGAAGCATTACTTTCCAAATAATGTATGCGGAAACCAAACAATAGAAAACATTGTAGGAGATGAGCTTTACAAATGGAATTGCATTCTTACCCATTGACAGGTTCGTAGTTCATGAGAATTGCAAGGAGCAGCGACATGGCATACTGAAAAAAAATTTAATCAAATACCAGAAACAAGATTCTTGAGTTATTTATTAATTTTTCCGTCCCACTGTGAAAATATTTTTTACTCTCTATTATTTGTTTTCGAACGGCGTGGTATCAGTTCTATCTTACCAAACGTTCCTTCTTCATTTCCAGCTTTTCGAAAGCAACTGAAGAAACATCGAGAGCAGAGCTCCAATATTTCGAACTAGCCAGTGTCAATGAAAAACAGTAAGTACACCAAAGCGCATCGAGACCGTTGCTTATATCCAAGCTCGGTGACTAGCCAGGCGCATCGGACGATCACACAATATATTCAGTGAAACTTGACCAACTAAGAAGTTCACTTACCATAAAAACCACTATTACCAAACGTATCCATTATGCGGTGAAATTAATTTTTCTTATGAATTTTCAGAAACGTGCCACCAAAGTTGTAGAAAAATATTTTGAAATTTTCGGAAATTTATTTCGAATAATGGTGTCGTACTGGAATGCAACATAAAATGCTGACATCCTATAAAATGATTATTTGGTAAGTGGGTAATCAAAAATCGAGTCGGCTAAGGAATAATTTAGAGGCAAAACATGGCGAGCTCAATCAAATTAGTGTCTGAAGTGGTAAACTGATTACTTTTATAACGATGTTCGACATTTTGGACACACAAAAACGTTCAGTAAATTAATTCGTCGAGCGATTGTTAGCTGCTAATTAATGCCCGTTTAAAATTTTATCATAAGATGCTATCATAAATCTTTTCTCTCTAGTCAAAGACTTTCAAATCACGTACACACTTGAGAACAGCGCCAAATGATGCTTTCATATATAGTATTCGTAATTGCAGATAATTTTATTCTGCCAGTAAGTATTCCAGGCACACCCAGACGCACGTAGACAAGTACTATTGTGCGTACGCTAAATGGTGTACCTATGTACGTCTGACGCTTCTGTTTTTTTCTTCTTTTTTTCAAAAAATCAGCCGTCTCGGAAAACACTGGAAATCTCAAAATCACCTTTCTCTTTCGCACGCATGGTCGCTCGGTAGGTGTGACACCTCGGCGGAATGGTGAAATAACAATCCTATATCTAGAAAACAGTTTCCTTTTTTCACAAGTTGCTCTGTCAAGTATCAAATGGAGATTGGCAACCTCGAAATTTAATGTTTGTCGTAGTTATAAAAAGCGTGGGTAATGAACAAAATGGTTTTCCTCAGCAAACTGCGTCATCCATGCTAATAAAAAATATATAGGGTATACTGAGGATAGTTGATCCTTACGGGAGACTCGGTACACGATAAATCCATAACTTCTATGAACTTTGCATTACTTTTAACTGGCAAGACTAGATATCTATGACACTCACAATCTTTTTAAAGTAATGCTATCTGTCAGACTTGGCAGCTTTGCAAATGGCTGACGGCTAGGTATTTGGTGCAGCAGACAAATATTTTTCGTAATTTTTGATTATACCGTTATTCGGAAAAGTCGTTAAAGGTGTTCAAGTCCTCAATACAATAATTATAGATGTAGTCCTGTTTTGCACAGAAAAACATTTAGATTTAAATAGAGTTTTAAAAATACAACTTTTTTGCCACAACCTGGTTAGAGGACAATTGGTACACGTTTTTTATGAGGGAGTCGATCCCCTGGATCAAGTTACCCTTAGTTAATATTTTTCTTTTTTCTCAGAATTTCTCTTATAAAACGTTTAAAAGTGGCCTATTCAAGATGGTATTATGCAGGCCGAATATCAAATTCTGACGATACTTCTGAAGCGATTTTTGCTTCAAAGCGAAAATCGCCATTAAAGACAATAATTAGCATTGAGTTTCCGAACTCATACAAAAAGTTCATAATTGAAAAGTACATGAAAAAGGGATAGGTAACTTTGGAAACAATAATTCATATAAGATGGAGAAAAAGTACGTAATTGCCTTTAAGATATAATATAACCCAAAAGATTTAAGATTATTTAATAGAAGCAGAATGTTTGGTTAAATTATAAATAATAAAATATCGAATTTATTAGATACTTACGTGTTTTTGACTAAGCAGATTTTATTGTAGATGCTACCTACGAATGTTGATTGTTTCGATATAACTTAAGCTATACACTTAAAGTTAATAGAAGACTAACTTAATTACAATGGGAAGATCAGACTTGAGTAGATATAAAATTTGAAAAAAAAAACTAACATAAGCAGTGAAAGGTATTATTTCTTAATTTCGATTAAGAAGAAGGCTGTAATTTGATTAAGATGAAATGGTTAATGACAGTCATTGTAATGAACAATAAATGAGATTATAACAATTTTAACATATTTTATTGCATACCTATATGACTTATCTTAAAGATGTAGGCAATGGTATCAAATGTTTCCTATACATGGGAAATATGCTGCCCCCGCATCAAGTCATGCATAGGCGAGATCAAATCACCCATACATATGGGGCACTGGATACCATTCTCTTCTTCTAGTTTTGGTGAGATGATTACAACATTTCTAAACTAACTTAACGCGGTCTTGTACTTTCTCGGCTGTTTTTTTTTTACGGCTTTTTCAATAATTTTTTACGCGCAAAGCATCGAAATAATCAATCTCATTGTTTTTGCATAATCTTTATTAACATTTAAATAAGCTTTACAAATTTTTTAAAGTCAAAATATATAATAGAATAAAGGTTATAGTGGCCGACAGGAAGACATCAAGTAAAAAAGGTGCTTGACGGTGACCAAGATTGCGGCTGTTCTGCTTATCTGAAATCAAAAAACCAAACGGCATTTTAATCTTCATATTTAAGACTAGCGATTGAACTAGAGTGAATTCTAAAGTACAAAAATTGACTTTTTATACACTTTTGAAAATTATATTCTATTTTTTACTCATTTTTTCTCAAGTTTTTCGCTCGTACAAAAAAAAAACTATCGAAGCAATCATGATAATCTTAGTTCAATCGCTGGCTTATAACATATTAAAGATGCTGTATGAATTTGAACGAGATCGGTGCAGTAGTTTCTGAAATATCGTGGTCACCGTTTCGAAAAATGGTGTTTCGAGAAAAACGCGTTTGAAAGTTCGCGCATGTGATTTATACCAAAAATTTCATCTCACCGTCAATCTGCTATGCCTGGACCATACAATAGGCCTTCCTCTTCTTCTTGGAAGTCACGCAGAGCTGCTCCGTCTTCCCTTTTTGCGATTCGGGCCTGTTTTACAACATCACTCGTGCGTCTTTCTGAACGGTCGCTGCGAGAGCTATCACGCTGTTGAACATATCCTTTAGCTTGTGGGCCGATTTTCACTCCCATGGTTTCCAAGGTCTTCAGGATAGATTTGAATCCTTCGTTGAAGATTATGACAGCGAGAAACGTGGCGATTTCAACCACTTTTGGCCCAGAATGGAGGTGCTTCGGAGCAAAAGTCCAGATTAACGAATTGAGCGACTCGTTATTATTTTGAGTTTCCGCTCACAGGCATCTGCTTAACAATTCTTCTTTGGATAAATCCTCATAAATTGGCTTTATAACTTTTTGAACTGCTTCAGAAAGAGGCGGTTTATTGTGTTTGAATTGCTCGGCTTTCGGAGCAGCCCGGCGCGCGCTCCGTATACCTGCTCCGTTCCAGGGCCGTTACTTGTGAACTACTTCGAATATCGAAAAATTCTTTGGCACACATTTTCTACACATGTTGTAGATGTGATTTATGAAAAAAAATCGATTTTTTCGATCCGAGAAACTAGAGGACTGCCTTAAGTAGTTATTATACTGATTATTCCCAAAGAAATTCCATATCCTTTAGTACAAAGACTATTATATAGGAATATTATAATAAATAAGGGAATTAGAAGTAAAAAACAAGACGGGAGATAACGTGCTTCCAGTCTCCCCTATCTAATGAACATCACTAAAACTACCTTATGATCACTTTCTGAAAAAATTCTGACCAAAAATACGGAACCAATTTTTTTTTCATTTTTTCTGAATATTTTTTTCCAGACTTACACCTCCAATTTTTATTTCAAAGAACCTAGAAATGATTGATTGACAAGTATTATTTAAAAATTCCTTGCAGGAGGTATTCATCGCGAAAAATAATGACAATCAAGCATGCTTTCACAGTGAGCTATTACTCTTTACGCATACAGCGAGCTTGATTAACGGCTTGACGTTAAATTGAACTATTTTAAATCTGGGGAAATTTGTTACCTTTAATAACCCTCCAAGTCCACTATTCATTCGCTTCAACTCTCGAGGGTTTAGGGTAAATTGCCCCGCATTTCATTGTGAAAACCAACTTCAGTCGTGACTCCTTTACGATAACAATTTTTTTGCTTTCTCCTAAGGTACACGGTGTTTACGTTTGTTACCTATTTTTTCACCACTATGACTGTTTCTTCCCTCCACTGTTTTTTCCACACTCCATTTTCTTCACCTTTTTGCCTGTTCCCCCCTCCTTGCGGCCGCAGCCGACTTCGCCCTCTGTATCATATTCATCATGACATTTCTGCCATGGGTATAGGGAAACTGCGGAAAACCTACACCAATACGGCCGGTCATCTTATTACTTTTTTAAGAATGTTCATTTGTAAGAATTTGTAAGAATGTTCTTTTTTAAGAATGAAAATTTTAATTCATTAGGGATATACTTGATGTCTGCCAATTCCACTACATTTTTGATAAAAGTAAAATGTGAAAAAATGGTATGGTGTATGTTTAAATAACACAAGAACCCAGCATAAAAACCGGAGTAGTATTTTTTATGTTTGCGGCTAGAGCGAGAGTATAATGTGAAAGCGTAGAGTCGTGCCGCATGGTTGAGTCTCATTATTTTGCACCCATATTTTTTGTCAGAAGTTTTTCTAATTTTTTTTTCGAAACGGTCACATCAATGTTCATATGAGATATACAGTACCTACGGTATATGAGATGTACAGTACCTACAGTATATGAATATGATAAATAGAATAGGCATTGAGCAGCCTAGAAGAAAGTTGGGTACTTTGCCTCTATGTTTTCACAGAAATAATATTAAAAATATTCGAAAACGGTTTAAGATTGCATGAGACCCCAAGGGTAGGGTGCCAATTTCACGTTGGACAAAGAAAAGGACACAACCTTAGTGTTTATTTAATTCCAAAGGTAACGACAATACATTTTTTGCCGAAAGTTACTTGAAAGAACAGGCGTAGTATACGAATTATGTAGGAAATATGAAGTAAGTGAAAGTACAGCGAGGGAAATGTGAGAAGTTTACCAAGCTTGGCGTAGTAACGGATGAGGACGGACCCCAGGTAGAAATTGTGTTTGGAATCCTATAGGATTCCCCTACTTCTCCCTACTCCCTGATAGGGATCCAACGGGACACCCCATTGGATCCCTATCAGGAAACGTCACGCTCGTACATTGGATTCCAAGAGGGACTCCCCATCGGGATCCAAAAGGGATTCCCATCGGGATCCAGTAGGGATTCCTATCGGGATTCCATAGGGATTCCATAGGGATTCCCTATTAGGATCCAATAGGGATTCCATAGGGATTCCCTATTAGGATCCAATAGGGATTTCCCATCGGAATCCAATGTAAGAATCTTAAAGCTTCCCCACAGTATTGAACGGAATCCGATACGATGCTTGATCGATCATATCGCATTCTGTAAGCCCAAAATGCTACAAAAAATAAAAGCATCGAGATACACTAAAGAGATCAATTTATTGTTTACAAAGGAGTACATATCGAATACCACAATATACTTATTTTGTTTTTTTTTTAATTGTTTACCCATACTGAATATTTATAGTGCTTTGTATAGTATTCTTCGAATACTTATATCTTATATCTATATCTTCGAGTACTTTTTATACTTTATGAACTTTTTAAAAATACTTTAAATACTTCTAATGCTGTAACGTAGTTTTTATACACTTTTTATACTATTATTAAGCAAAAATACTTGTGCAGTTATGGGCGGGATATTCTTTGAATACTTTTCATATTATATAAAATTTAAACACTTTAAGAAGGTTGATGCTTGCATCATTGGAATGTAACAAACATTAATGCGTGTTTGGAGTAAATAAATTTTACGATCGCGATTGCGCAGTAACTCGATTGTCGCGCGCTTTTCAACGACGACACGAATATATATGTACCCGGCGCCGCTTATGTACTATCGCCCAACGTCTTTCTTTTGTCGGAAGCGATTTTCTGAATCCTTATTGGATCCCGATAGGGAATTCCTATTGGCTCCCGACAAGGAATCCCTGTTAGATCCCGATGGGGAATCCCTATTGGATCCCGATGAAAAATCCACCGGGTCGGGTGGAAATTGATGTTACGGGCTACAAACTTAAGCGAATGTGTAATAGATATCATGTTTATAAAAATATGATTCCATACTTACATTTAATTTTCTTTTAAAACCTCATTTAAGCCGCTCTAACAAAACTCCACACCTACAGCGATAAACCGCAGACGCAATCGTAACCCGATTGCCGTCACGTCCAAAACAAATTTTTATGCGCACAAGTATTAAAAATTCAAAAAGTGTGCATATTAAAATTTATAACAAGCTTTTTTATTCGTATAAAAAATGCTAGCCCATAACAAACTATAAATATACAATATGGGTAAGCACTAAAGTAAAGAAGTTACTAAAGAATATAATTATATATTGTATTATTCGATATCCTAACAAATTCCTAGAAACACGTTGGTGCATCTTGAAACTCCTAAGCAAATCTTCACGGGACCATCAAAGAATAATTTGTTACAGAGCGTCGCGAAATCCTATTTTATATAATTTATAGTAAAAAATTCTCAAACCACGTTAATCTGGAAACAGCCCAGGATCCATTTGGATTCCAATGTGGTCTCCCTACCTGGGGTGTCCATATCAAATCCCCATAAGGATCTGGTAGGACCTGGGGAATCCCCAACAAATCTATTTGGATTCCAGTGTGGACTCCTTACTTGGGGCATCCCTATCAAATCCCCATAGGGATCTGGTAGGATCTGGGAAGTCCCCAAAAAATTTCTGCATGGGACGTGGAAGAAAACACGAGCTTATTCGATGATCATAGAATTATCTGGCGAAACAAAAAAACAATCCGATCATCGCAAGCCGTATAACTTTAGAAAATGCAGGGGTACAGATTTCTCATCGTAGAGTGCGTAGAAGACTGTGAAAAACAGGACCGAACAATCTTGTTTGCACAGCGTTGCCCTTTGATTCGGAAGGCAAATATAATCAAGCCCCTATACTTCGAAAAAAAATACGTTAATAAACCCGTAACATTTTGGAAAAAAGTTATCTTGAGTGTTAAGAGCAAATTCAATCTCTTGGGTCATAAGCAGCGACCACGCGTGTAGTTAAAGCCGGGAGAACAGCTTCTTGACACAAAATGTACAGAAAACAGTTAAACTCAAAGGAGGCGGCGTATCAGTGTGGGGCTGTTTGCGTGGTCAGAAAAAGAACATTTAGTTAAAATCAACAGTGCTATGCCAGCACAAAGTCATATTATTATTGTGAATGGAAATTTGGCAGAACCTATGGTGAAGCTTGGTCTACAGGATTTCCAACAGGGCAATGACCCAAAGCATACGGCTTGCAAAACAGTGGCTCTTTTCTTTCGTCACAGATTGTAAGTTTGGCCTTGCTAGCGCAATGTCCAGCTTTAAATCCTATAGAAAATCTGCGTTCGATTTTGGACCGAAAAGTTGAAATGGTCGAAGTGACGAATGGATAAAAACTTTTTGCCCAGTACCAGCATACGAATAGTACCTTGAATTCAAATAATTTCAGCTAACTCAGATGAAAAATTTAGGAGATATATACAGCCAGCTGTTTGCTCATCGATAAGTTAACTTTATGGAAATTCCATACGAGAACTGCACAAATAACTGTGTCGCATGTTCTTTAAAGCCTCGTTAATAAAATTCCAAACATCAAGTAAAGGGTCCTTCCACCCCCCCCCCCCCCCCTCCCTGTCTATACCATAAGAGTATAATAATTTCGTATTATTGAATAAAATCTAAATTAATATGCAATATATGATTGTAATACAACACACACAACAACAATAACTACATATTAGCGAAAATTTATATGTCGAATGATTCCACAAACAAATTACTACAGAACTGTCTGCGCGTCCCAAGAAGTACTTGGCGGATTTTTTAAAACAATTTTGTAAGAAAAAGCCAATGAAACTATAATTGATTCGAATCTGTTGAACAACGTCCGCTTACTCTAAAGTAGTACATATAGATCACAAGTATTGGAAGTATTTGTTGAAGTCGATTTAAGAGGAGATATACACCTAGATGGTCGAGGTCGAGGATTTAGAAGCTATGAACATTCCGTCGACCGTAGAAGACCTACACTGTGGGCCTGGTATCGATGATTCCATGTAAGTTCACAAATTTCATGATTTATTCATTCCCAAATTTTCAAACGCTTTTTTCTCAAAACCACGTTTTTCAAATCGGTACCCAAAATTTCTCGAAAACCAATGAACCGATTGCCTTGAGGTTTTTTGTGGTTATTCTATACACCATTATCTAGTACTTGTCATAGGATTTTTTTTCCGTTACTTAGTTTTTTGTTTTATAGGCAAAATAATAACTAATTTTTGGCCCAAAAATCACTATTTATGTTAAAATGTCCGCCATTTTGTCATAAATCGATATTTTCAAAATCGACTATGACAAGTACTAGATTGTAGTATCTAATTTAATCATCTTTTTGGTTTTTTTCAGATGATTTTTGAAAAAACGCCAATGGGTACCGTATACGCAGATTCTTTACGACGCTCCAAGGATCATACAATATCCTTGTATATTTTTGATATTTTTAAATAAAGGAAATGAAACATATTTTTGAATGTATATACTTTTAGATAATTAAAACCCCAATCCGAAATTTAAAACAGTTTTCCTTGAAAAAATTCACAAAAATGACCTTTTTCCGGCTCCTAGGTGTATATATCCACTTGAGGACGAAATGGTGCGAGGAGGGGGGGGATTGAGTTTCTTCCGAACTAGGTTGCAGAGGAAGGGGAGTGAAATTTGAAACTTTATGCATCCTAGCGGTTCATATAATATAATCGGAATTTTTTGAACGAATTTCATCATGAAAATTTTCTTGTGGGAAATTTTATCTCCTTTACAAAAAGCATGTTAGATTTTGGTTGCATTACATGTGCAAAAAATCAAGGTAACGATGCATTTTTAGCCTTTTGGTATGCCTTTCCTTTTCCCCTAATCGTTTCTTAATTAATAATTAATTTCGCACTTTGCGAATTCTAAGTCTAATTCACTGTTATTCAAAGAAAATCAAAGACTTAGAGTTACAGGGTGTCACATCGGTTTAGTACCACTTTACCCATGTGTAACGTGGTAAGTGTAGAAAAGTATGTATACGTACGATTCTAAAATTAAAACTGAAAGAAATACCGACGTAAATTTCAGACGCTTCCGCTTTGTGGATAAAACCCAAATTGAAAGAACAAATCATGATGTGGTCGACGAGGTTGACGATTTTGCTTTAAGGCGTCTTCTTACTTTACAATTTAAAACATCGATTTGTTAAATTAATTTTTCCGAAAGTATACACACCCAAACGTATCATACTAAAATTTTATGAAGATCGGAGGAGTCTAACTGTATTTTTGTGCGACCTTTACATTACTACCTGAGCACGTTCATCTGCTCCGCTCGGAAGGGTGCCGCGTACCTGGCTTTATACACTTGAGCAGTTACTACCTTTTATGAGTCTAGTTCCTCTGCTTAAGTATATTCATTTATGGTCCTCTATTCTTCAAATTGAATGTTTACACGTGCATTTTTGGAGGGAAAAGTAACTGAAAACGACGCTGTACTGCTCTTTCAACATCAGTCGAGTTTGAAACTTCAAAACGGCAACATCTCTGAACTCGTTTGTTACAATAGATAAAAAATCCTCGCAACAAAATTCTTCATGAAAACGTCCAGGTTTGAGAGCCAGAAAGCGAAAATTTCCAGGAGTACTTCCACATGACCATGCGGCAAATACGAGTTATGCTAGTGCATTTGCAAATAAATTTAAAAAAATCTAACGATTCCAGTTTCGATGTACATGTCGATCCAACGGCAGGATACAGTATTATACAGTTTTTTCTTCTTTTGAAGTGTAAGGTTTGTGATAAAGTTGTTCATTAACGAACTACGAACAGCGAGAACTCGGTTTTAGACTTTGTGTTACTTGCAATTGCGAAGAAAAGTATATCAACTCATGTCCGTTAATTTCAACTAGGTATGAAATGAATCGTCGTCTAGTGTATATTACGCGTGTTATTTGTGTTGGATTGAGTGGCATCAAAATGTTTTGTGGTCTCATCGAACTAGGACATGGAATCAATTCCACTGTTTGTTATCAAATTCTTAATTCGATCTCCATCGCGGTGCAAAGTATGTTCGATCTAGTGACGTGCAAGTTTGTTAAAGAAGAAAAACTCTTGAATGATCAACACGGAGAAAGCGAAGACGTTTTAACCGTTTCAGGTGACGGCTCCTGGCAGAAAAGAGGATTTTCTTCTCTTATTGCAATTATCTCGTTAAGGCATTCGGCCATAGTAACGGGTACAAAATCATGTGCGAATTTAACAATGTTTTTTCGTATGAAAAAGTGATTCACTCATAAAATTTATGACACATCTATTTGGTGTGAATATTAAGCTGTTAGAATTTTTTTTTCGATGTACACAATGATCGACTACTAATATTTTATTTTGTTTTCTTTCATTTTTAGGCGCTCCGCGACGTGACATTTAGCACCCACAATTTTTTACCAAGAACTAAAAACGAAAATTTTCGTCAATCTACATTAGAATACCTAGAAAAGTACCTACAGAATTAAAAAAATATTGCCCTTCTCAAAAGTTGTAGGTATTTGAACTTAAGAAATGAATTTTCAGTGAAACTTTTCGTTATAACTGCTCATAAACTGCTCATAAAATGAAAAGTTTTCATTTTAAAACATAAGTTTTAAATTTCAAGTAAATTGAGTTAAAATCATGGAAGTTATTTGTCACGCCAATTGGAAAAAAGCTGTTTCGAGAAGTTTCGAGTAGTCGGCCATTTGTACACAAAAAAAAGTATATTTTTTCTAACAGCTTGATATTCATACTAAATAGATGTGTAATTAATTTTATGAATGAATCACTTTTTCATACGAAAATAAATGGTTAAATACGCACATGATTGTATACCCGTTACTGTGGCCGAACCCCTTAAGGAGGTTGGAGCATTAGCCACAATCCAATGTTAAATTAAATAAAAAATACATTTTATTGTTTAGACTATACTGAGTCTTTACAAATTTTTTGAACTTTTTTCACCACCAAACACCAGAGATAAAAAATAGTTTAATGTATGTCATTTAACGTGCGGTTAGATGGGCAAGACTTTCACACTGAAGGTTATGTAATTTTTTTTGTTATTTAGCACCAAGATAAACCATTTCTAAAAACGGATTAACGCAAACTGAACGTTTGTAAACATTTAGAAAAAAAATCCTATACAACTATAGCTATAGCGCATATCAAAGATTCTTTTGAATTTTGATATTTACTATTTTTCCCAAAAGCGGTGAAAAAAACAAGTGGTTTTTTTTAATGCACTCATTTTATTATTTTGCATATATTAAAAATCGTATGATATGCGCTATAGCCATTAACACACTGAATCTGAAAGCGTTTGATTTTTTGTTTCAGATGATTTATTTCTGAGATTTCATCAAAACAAAACGCAGAAACACTAATTTAGATGAAAATAAACACTACGAAGAAGAAGAAGGCATACTCTATGGTGCAGGCATCACTGATTAAGCACAGGTAAGGTTTTTATTACGATTTTTCATTTTAAAAAAAAACCTTTAAACGCGTTTATCTCGAAACAACGTTTTTCGATGGCTTGTTGATAAAATCTTCGAAACTACTAAATCGATCCTTATTAAATTATAACCACATATTCTTTACAACTATAGCTATAGCGCATATCAAGGATTTTTTAAATATTGATATTTACTATTTTTTGTCAAAAACGATGAAAAAAAAAACGTTTTTTTGTTTTTTCGAAAAATGTCCCCCATTTTGTGATTTTTTCATATATAAAAAATCGTATGATATGCGCTATAGCCATTAACATACTGAATCTAAAACCGTTTGATTTTTTTGTTTTATATGATGCATCCTCGAGATTTCATCAACAGCGCAGACCTACCTTTTTTAGGACATTTTTTAACTGCCATTTTCATCTATAAATAGTGAGTTAAATAAATAATTTTTTTAAATGTATTTCAAAAGTGTATTTATTAACTGTAACAACTTTTATATCAATAAGTGTAATGTAAACCTATGAAAAAAAAAAACGAACCTTTTTGAGCGTCCAAAGTGAAAAGACGCCTTAAATACTTCATATACCTAGTTTCTGATATGGACGGACATGCAGAGATAAATTGGTCGCTATTAAAGCTGTAGACAATAGCGAAAACAATCCCGATAGGCTCAACAAATGTGCATCGGAAACCCAAGAAAAAAAAACGAATCTCGAGACAATTAGGCACAGTTTTTCATGGAGAATCGTGACTTGGGTGATATTTACTAAAAGTCAAATGTACGGCAGACTTTTTTGATACTTCAGTAGAAAAGCTGGTTTATACGATCGAGCGGCTTGAAGGGAGGGGGCAATCGGTAGTGCCTGACCGTATACAAGTGAAAGGTAAACATATCACGATAGCACCGGCCACTGCGAACTTTCAAGAGAAAGTGAAGCCGCTCGCTAAGTACTCGCCAAATCCTTCTTTTTTTTTGTACGATTTCCACTAAAATGGAACGAAAGCGAAAATACAACATCATGAAGCATCCTTGAATACGCTATCAAACGAAGAGAATTAACGCGGCACAGGTGACAACCATAGTCAATCACGAGTTTTTTCTCTGATGAAGTCATTCTTCTACGTAAATGTTACAGTGCCGAATTATTATTCTCCAAGAAAAAAAAACCACTATCAACACAAGATTTAGATTGATAAAAACATAACAGATTGGAAAATGTGAATTTAATACCTCATTGAACACGTATTAACGTGAAATAATATTTTTCGGTTCTTTAATGGGTGGATTATGTTGTGCTCAGTTAATTGTCAATTCGGAAATGGCTAACGAATTATTGAGCGACTTTTATTCAGCTGATGTGTTTTTTTTTACAGAATGATGGTAAACATTTATCTCATCGTTTGAAATACTAAAATCTGTTATTTCTCAATTGCTTTTTAATATTTCGCTGATTGCCTTGCGCCGATAAATTGTTTTTACTATTCTCGTTGGTTTCCTGCCGTCCTGAAATCGCCAACGATTACTTTCAGTCAAATTTATCACTTTAGCTTCGGAAGAAGCGTTACCAGTTTTTGCTTCGTCTTGTACTTTCTCATCAGTCCATTCGATTTCGTTGTTCGTTGAGGCATTTTTCTTTTCATCCATGTGCTCCAGGTGGTTAAAATGTGTTCGTGGTGATCCCAATGACATGTTTTGAGGAGCCTGATGTCTATGAGGCCTGTCGATTTCTTTATATGGTGATAATCGCGATTGTAAAATACTCTCAGTTTGAGTTTCGGTTTGCTCATCGCTAGTCCACTTGGCAGATTTATTGCGTACAAGATTTGTACTGTCTCCTGTACCGATGGAAACCTTGTCCCGGTTAATTCCGGAATTATTAGATATTCCACTGTAATCTTTGTTTTCGCCAAATGTCATGTCTTGATCCCATCCATTTAGATTCGGTGGTGTAATTATCTCGAGGCCCCGAACATCGCGAAGTTCGAATTTGATCATAGGAACCTTATTCCCATTCCGAAAATCTTGGGAGCGTATGGTAGCAAGACAATTTGTTCTATCTCGTGGCATAAATGATTCTTGATGGCGATTATTGGGAACCATTCTGTCGTTTCTTACGACTTGTCTGTATCTCATGCATGACGATGGAATACTGTTTAACGATGCGTGATGAGTGAGCCAGGTCAAATTATTTCTTTTACTAGAATCTTTGTCGTCAACCCGCAAAGCGTGATCAGAATAGGGAATCGGTGTTGTCGAAGCTGAATTCGATTTGGCGAAATGAAAACTATGGGGTCGAGTCTCGAGCGTGCTATTCCTATAACGTTGGTCCTTGTAGTTGTAGCTGTAAGTTGAGTCTTTAGGTACGCGGTGGGGAATGGAATGGTATGTAGAGGGTGGTGAAGTCATGGACAATAGGGCGGAATCACGTTGCGGAGTAATATTTGATTTTAATTTTTGGTAATAAGTGTTGCGGTAGCTATGCGATGGAATAAAACTCGAATCATAATGTTCTTGATGATTTCTGAAGTGATAATTCCGATTAAAGTCATCCGACACGGAAACACGGAATGGTTTCCTATTTAAGTTGGAATAATGATGATTTTGTACGCCATAATAAGGTTGCCCGTTGTAATTTTTTTTTGCATTAGGAATTTGATACCCCGTCTGAATCGCGCTGCGCAACTTTCCGGGAGATTTGTTCGTGCCATGGCTGTATAACTTTGGTATTCTTCGTGCAGAATCTTCTGAATGATGATAATGAAGATCCGAATGATAGGGTACATTCATCCCCGTAACTGGATCACGAGTTACTACTTTAATAACGATATGGTTCGACGCATCGGGCGAATAATCCTCTAACTGTCTTATATATACTTGAGCAGCCATTCTAGGCAAATTAATAGGTCCAATTGTGGCCGGTGGTGGTTTTTTTGGACGTTCTATGACTTCGGACACCATATTGAGCAACCAGTCGAGCGGTCCCCGCTCAGACTTTGACTTCATGACAGGCTCGAGAATAATTGGACGTGGCAATCTTTGATGATAATGATGGTGGTATTGCTCAAATGGTCTAAGAGAATCAAAATAGTAAAAACATTAAATTTAAGTACGTTCCATCACGAAAACTAGCTAATACGAGAGGCTCGTTTTTGAGAATTTTTCAAGCCTACCCAATAGGTCTGTCGGTCTCCGCAATTGATATTGTCAGCAGAATCACGCAGATCTGAAAGTGTAAATTTAGCAATTATATATTCTCAGTTCAAATAGAAAGAATCATAAAAAATACTGTTGTGTCAATATTGTAAGATTTTAATTCATTAATTATTTCAGTATTCAGGGAGTTATTCTAGCAAAACAGAAAATTGTAAATAATATTATGCATACCGTTTATGTACAGCTAATCCATTAATTACAAAAAATACCGCAAGTTTCATATCTTTAAACTTATCCCTAGAAACATTGATACGGCGGCAATAATGAAGCTCTCCACTCCAAATAAAATCTTTGATTTCATCCTACAGATATACCAATACTGTCCCGATCATTGAAGAAAAAAGCTTTCTTTTAAATGGGTCATGTCACGTGTATACGATGTTCTGTTATCAATGTGAGCGTTCTAACGAGGCAACTCGTTTAATATGAATATCGCACATTTTAAAATTTAATTGACCCTTACTGCAATCGATTACTTTGTACTTTAGCCCAGTTAACTGATATTTGAAATACATAATTTCTTCCCACACTGGAACAAAATATGAATTCAAAAACCGCGACAAATTAAAATTGTAGAGTGCCCTCCAACGTCCTCGTTCGATAGTTATAAATATTCCAATTATAAATCAATACTTTAATATTCAGCAAATTAATATAAACTTAGAACACGTTCTCAACCGAAAAACGGGATGGCAATTAAAAAATACGTCTACATTATTATGCCTACTTTAGGGCCGAATGAACCTTAGATGAATTTTAATTGCAATTGTAGTTATTTAGTTTTTGATAGAGAAGACAATATTATTTCAAGATTAAATGTCTGTTACGTTAGAGTAATCCAAATCTATAGTCACAAGACAATTCACAGTAGCGATATGAAAAACGACAGGAAAAAGTTTTCAGGAAGTGGCGAAAATTCAAACAAATAGTACGAGTGAACACGTGTTTACAAAGTGCACAGTTGACACTACAAACTTTGTGGGTGTATCTACACGCACGCCTACACCCACGCGCGCGCGCGCGCGCGCGCGCACACACACACACACACACACACACACACACACACACACACACACACACACACACACACACACACATATGTATATATGTATAAACACACACACTATACTATTTTTATAAATTCTTTGCATGAGGAACAAAAATCAGGAAACAGATATTTGGGTTTGGGGAAAAGAGCATAGTTGTCTTGAGGAAGAAAGAACTCGGCATAATTTTTATCACCAAGATATTATAGCTGGATATAATTTGAAATTTGTATTTCACCGCGTAGGACTTCATTTCACTACTGCGCGCATACTTCAGTGTTTGCAGTCGCCCAGTGTTAGTTTTATTTGAGCAATGCTTTGATCCGATTTACCATTTGAAATATTTTGTCACAAAAAATGGGATTTGGGTCATTGAATTGATGCAAAATGATGCTACTCCGTTTTTGAGACTTTGTTCACACCATTACATTTTCACATATACTTAAATGTACGTACGCTTCCAAAATTACAACGCGGCAATTACATTTATTTCAGACCTCTATTAAATGCGCAGTTGAATCAGAAAAAAACAAGAACATAATAAAATCCCCCTTTTGTTTCTCGGTAAAACCAGGTGAAAAGTTACCATGCAATCCGATCTGGTTGACAATATTTCATCGTCATACCGCGTTTATGATGTGGACTCACCATTATCAGATATACGATCCTCATTTCGCCGCGTAGAGGTTTGCACACTGAGTACGACACTCGCTAGTGGCATTACCGGCACGACTATCCTTGTACACCGTGTTCTCATGTCTTTTAAAGGCTTTAAAGGAAAGTCGTATATGCACTAGCACCTGTTTCCTCAAACAGGTTGCGGGTTCGGCGCCGACTTTATCATATGTTTTTTTCAATCTTTCAATTTGCCTCCATAGTACAGTCATGCTGTATATTGGAATCGGAAAAAATTAGAAGAAGGCTAGTTTTTTGACAGCTGATTTTGTAGGTGCCACGGGTGCTAAAACCAAGTTTGCCTAAAAGTCGGGGCGTAGGGTTTTTTTTAGGAAATGGGGGTGGATTAATGCCAAACTACAACCCCCACGAGGTCGGCGTCGGGAGACAAAATGTTCAGAAAAATCCGGCTTTTATTTTTGTCCATAGCGCCGAAGTCGTGGAAGTTCATGTTGTGGGTGAAAAAGTGGGGTGAAATTTTGAAAAATCAGTTTTCATTCGATAACTCTGTAGGACAAATTCATACAATTTTTGTTCAAATGGAAACGTTGTAGCCCTTGAAAAGACGCATCGATCGAGTATTCGATCAACCCTCTCCAATAATATCTTCACCCCCAAAAGAATTGTGGAAGAATTAACAAAAAAATTGTTTATTGAATAACTCAAAAACAATCGATTTTTCGGGGATGGTTCAAATGTACGAAATGTAGAGAACAATTTTCTCTATATTTTCGTTCCTATGCACAACTTTTGAATTTTGCATTTTCGAACCCCTCTCAGGGGTTGAAAATTCAAAATGAAATTCTGGGAAAACTATTGGGCGAAACTAAAGAGATACGAGTTTGGCGCTGTGGACAAAAATGTAGCTGAGGATTCAAGCTACAAATTCTTCCACGGCGGCGAATTCGTGCCGTCAATAGTTTTCCTAGAATTTCAATTTGAATGTTCAACCTCCGAGAGGGGTTGGAAAATCAAAATTCAAGGGTGGTCTATAGCAACAAAAATATGGAGAAAATTATTCTCTACATTTCGTACATTTGAACCACACTCGAAAAACCGATTGTTTTTGAGTTATTCAATAAACTATTTTTTTTTTGCTTTTTAACCATTTTTTGGGGGTGAACATATTATCGGAGAGTGATGATCGAATACTCGATCGACGCGTTTTTTCAAGGGCTACAACGTTCCCATTTGAACAAAAAACGTACGATTTTTTTTCTAAAGAGTTATTGAATTAAAACCGATTTTTCAAAATTCCCCACTCTTTCACCCTCAAAATGAACTTCCACGACTTCGGCGCTGTGGACAAAACTAAAGCCCGGATTTTTCTGAACATTTTGTCTCACGGCGCCGACCTCGTAGGTGTTGTAGTTTGGCGTTAATCGACCCCCATCTCCTTTCATCCCCTAAAAAAGAACCCTACACCCCGATTTTTAGGCAAACTTGGATTTAGCACCCGCGGCACCTACAAAATTACCTGTCAAAAAACTAGCCTTCTTCTAATTTTCTCCGATTCCGGGTTTTTTCAGCGACAGCACGACTGTACTACCAGCTAGACGATTCGCTATGGAATCCGTTGAATCCCAGTATATAGATATCTTTTAAAAAGAACAAAACAATACCAAGCAATAAAAAATTGTTTTACCGTATGAAAAATACTGATTTATCACAAAATATTTTTCATTTTTATTCAAACAATGGTTTCATTATTTTTTTCGATTTAAATGCACAACAAAAGTGAAATTACTGTTTAAAAAATAGCCGAATAAGTTTACTATTAATGTTGTACACAAAGATGTTAAACCTTAAGAATAATCTTTGTCCAAATATTTTATTTTTATTTGAAAACGTCATATCCAAAGCCGCGGCAGCGTATTGGATTGACGCAAGGTAATAGAAAAGAAAACATTTACTCCCATGGGCGTACCTAGCGAGGGGAAGGGGGGCGCTGCCCCCTTCCCCACCCCGCCGCGCCCAGAAGAAACATAAAGAAAAAAATAAAATTATATTCGCAACTAAAAAATAGAACATGTAGAAATATTTCATTTAATTTCAAAATAAATTGTAATATTGAACTCATAAACTACATATTTATTGATATTTTATTTCCTTATTACGAACTCGTTCGCGCGGAATCGACCGTGTTTGTACGTCATCGTCCAGGGGGGTGACCCTCGTATATATTCCCTTAAGACGGAATGATACCTCATCGCGGTCGGTATGGTAGAGCAATTGTAGATACCCAATAATCTCTGAAACGGCTCCTCAGATCCCGTCGAAACTTTGCCAAACGAAAAAACGTAGATTGGCCTATGATAAGAAAATCTACTTTTTTTCTCAAATTCAGAAAATATGAAGAAGACAGCTGTTCGTCTATCTATTTGAGGTCGTTTGGCAAAGTTCCGACGGGATCTGAAGAGCCGTTTCAGAGATGTTTGGGTTTCTATAATTGTTGTACCATACCGACCGTAATGAGATGTCATTCCGTCTTAAGGACATGTGTCACACCATTCGGCAGGTAAAACAGAACACAATTACGAGTGCCAAGTGTTGTGGAAAACGGCTCTACAGAACTCTCTCTCTCTCTCTCTCTCTCTCTCTCTCTCTCTCTCTCTCTCTCTCTCTCTCTCTCTCTCTCTCTCTCTCTCTCTCTCTCTCTCTCTCCCCTTGACACCTTCAGATTCACGTTCGTGGCCCGCTGGAATTCGCCCACACGAGGGAAGGAAATTTACTCCGAAGCCCACTTGGAGCGGTTTACAAATTTATTGAAGATAAATAAATTAAAGAAGCACATAAATTACTGAAATGTACCGCTCGCTTACGCGAGTACGCAATTACAAGCTAAATTCGAACAGATTTGGTATAATTTACGCAACGCGAATACTCCAATGGCACACGAATCGTCTCGCTTTCGTTCACAAGTTTCGGAGTCCCGACCGACCGCGTGGCGGACATCTCCTTTCTCTCACGACTCTATCGCTTTCTCTCTCACGCACGTCTACTTTCGCTCGACTCTCTCGACGCTCTGTCTCTCGCAACGTTAAACCAGAGATTAGTAGGGAGATGTACAACGCTCCCCTTTTCGGCAGAGATTAATAGGGAGATGTACAACGCTCCCCTTTTCGGTGTGCCTCGCAAATGGCGCTAAATCGCGGCGGCGAGTTCGGGAATATGATTTTGTGTGCATCGCCTCTGTCGAGTTTGCAGATTCCCTTGTAGCCGCGCGAGTCGTGAGCACCGCTGAAGTCGATATCGCAGTCAGCGTGCACACGAATGGGTAGCTCGGTGGGGGAAAAATCTCTGCCCTGCTCGCTCGACAGGCGAACGGAGCGAGGTTTTTCGTCCGATCGATCTCGACATATGTATGGCCGTACTGCGGATTGGAATATGCAATAAATGAATTTCAAAGAGAAAAACATGTATCGAGAAAATTGTTTTCTCGCGGTTGGCCGTTTATGCCGAGAATGCGGGTTAAAAAAACGAACCGTTCAAGGTAGAAGGTGCAAAAAGAAATCTGGAGCCTTTGTCCCGGTCGTTACGGCATTTTTTTTCAACAGTAAACATGAATAAGCGTGTATCATAAATGTTTTTCTATCCTCAATGAGCGTCGTGGCTGAGTTGGCAGCGTGACGGATTGACGATGCTTGCGGTCCAGGTGCGATCCCTAGTTGATCGACTTTTTTTAATCTATTTTTTTTCTTCATTTTATATTCAAAAAATTGTGAACTTACTTTTGCTTTAGCTATTCTTGCTTGTCCAGGCATTATTTATGATATTTAATTCATATATATTTAATTTAAAAAAAGACATTGGCTACCGGGAATCGAACCCGCGTCGTCTGCACTTAGAGCCCGCACGCTGATATATCAACCGCGAGGCTCTTGTGATTGCAAACCTGCCCTACGTATACACACTTATCCAACCTTAAAAAAAAAATTCGCTGCATACCAATTGCATATTGTTTTTATGACCCCAAAGTATTATTGAAGACAAATGAAAACGATTTTTACAAATTCTTAGAGTGGTATTAGCCCTTAAAGAATAGAAATTGATTTTTTGATTGTTGTAAATGTATATCCCCTCTTAAAGAATTTAAAGCGTCTGGCCACCTTGGCCGATCGAAAATGGGTATGTAAAAAAAAATAATGAACTCGAAAGTATGGGCCGGAATATTTTTATTTTTTTACGCAACGTCAGAAAGGGCTTTAAGTATAACGTCAATAAATTTCCGTTCAAAATATTGAAAAATGGCGCCGTTATGCACATTGCCGCGGAGGCCCTCCGCACGATACGAGCGGTCGTTGTCCCAGCTGTTACCCGGTCATGTCACATCTGCAAAAAAAAATCAGCTCATCCGTGAGTAGTGTCGCTACAATGTAGCGTAGCGGTTTTTTTCTCGACCATTAGAAAAATTATGGTGAGCCGAAGAAAAAAATGTGTATTTTTCACCAAAATTATGGCTCACCATAATTTTTTTAATGGTCGAAAAAAACCGCTACGCTACATTGTAGCGACACTACTTACGAAGGAGCTGATTTTTTTCAGATGTGACATGACCGCGTATCAGCTGGGCCAACGACCGCGCGTATCGTGCGGAGGGCCTCCGCGGCAATATGCATAACGGCGCCATTTTTTAATATTTTGAACGGAAATTTATTAACTTTATTCTTAAAGCCCTTTCTGACGTTATGGAAAAAAATAACAATATTCCGGCCCATACTTTCGAATTCATTATTATTTTTTTTAATATGCCCATTTTTCGATCGGCCAAGGTGGCCAGACGCTTTTAAAGAATCTCGTACGTGTTAGCGAAAACCGGCAGAAAATTATGAAGCAACTCGTCCACTTCTTTGATGTTCGCTATTTTAGTGTTCGCTATTTTGGACCATCGCTCGTTTGCCTATCTGAGATCTATACTTTCGAAGTTTGTCTCCTCGACGCGAGAGGTTTTAGATGATTTCAATGCTTATTTAGCTCTTGATTCTCTGCGGTATTAATGTATAAAAAAAATGTATCGCGCACTCTGATCGCTTATTTTTTAGTTTATATGTTAATTTAAATATAATAATAAATCTAAATTACAACTTATTTATCTTATATAAAATTGTTTACACTTTACTCACACCCGTCCTTATGTCAACTAAATTATAATTCATAAAAATAAGCGGAAATATATTTATATTCGTATTATTATATTAATTCTCATACTTTCATCAAGCGATAAAGCATTATCCCGAAAAACAAGCTAATCATCCAGCCGGCCGAGAATCCTAAGTACCAGAAAGTGTACATATTCTACAAGCGATGAGATGGTCCCGTTGGTAGCGTTCCTGACTTCGGTACGCAGGGGTCCCTAGTGCAAATTTTTCTCCAAATTTTTCATAATTTCTCATATTTTAGTCGTATTTGAGATTTTCAGAGAAAAAATTGTTTAACACATATTCAAGTTCTGGTCTATTTCTCAAAAACACATTTTTTTTACTGAAAATTCATGATTTCTAATTTTTTCCCGGAAATTTCTCTTTTTCCTATGACCTGAGTGAACGGCTGCGGACATATTCAGAGAAAAGTTAAAGATGAAAAGAAATGAGATTTTCGTAAAAAAAACTTATTGTTATTTATTTCCGGAAATTTCCCTTTTTCCTATTACCTGAGTGAACGGCTGCGAAGATATTCGGAGAAAATTTGAAGAAAAAAAAAGAGATTTTCGTAAAAAACTGATATTATTTTTTTCCGGAACTTTTTCTTTTTCCTATTAACCGGTGCGATGGTCTAGTGGTTAGCGTTCGAATCCCAGTCGCGTACATTTCGTTGTGAAATGTTTTTCTTCGGAATTTCGCGGCGAAATTAGACTAGTTCCACGACTGGGGGGCGAACTCGATGACCTGCTGTATTGGTGTAGGTTTTCCGCAGTTTCCCTATACCCATGACAGAAATGTCATGATGAATATAATACAGAGGGGGAAGTCGGCTGCGGCCGCAAGAGGGGGGAACAGGGAGAAAGATGGAGAAAAAAGGAGTAAAAAACAATAGAGGAAAGAAACGGGCTCAATGAGGGGAAAGAATAGGTAACAAACGGAAAAGCGTGTACCTAAGGAAAAAACCGATAAAAAAATGAGATTTTCGTAAAAAAAACTTATTACATTTTTTACCGCTCATAATTCTGAGAAATAATGAATTTCCGAAATGTTTGCAAACATTATTTTCCTTAAGGGGTAACACCACTGTAACGGCTTGCCACGAAGCGTTTTAGATAAATAATACAGGGTGCGCCAGTGAAACTTACTTATTTGAAAGGTCAATAAAAACAAAAGTACTTCAATTATTGTTTTAAATTTTTTTTTATTTGAGAATACAATATCCCAATTTTTTTTTCATGCAGTCTTGAAAATGAAATCGGATAAATGGCGACCCCCATTGCGCATACACTGATAAAGTCGATTTTTGAAATTCGTATCCACTCTTTGCAGCATATCAATCGGTATGTTGGCAATGGCGTCGCGAATGTTGTTCTTGAGGTGTGCTATGGTCCGTGGTCGATCGACATAAACCAGAGATTTCAAATAACCCCATAAAAAGAAATCGCATGGAGTCAAATCTGGAGAGCGTGCCGGCCATTGGAGATCGCCTCTGAGAGAGATGAGGCGGTCGGGGAAATGTTGTCGCAACAAATTCATTGAGTCTCGTGCTGTGTGTGCTGTGGCTCTATCTTGCTGAAACCACACGTTCCGAACGTTCATTTCTTCGAGTCTTGGAAGAAAAAATTCCTCGATCATGTTCCTGTAACGAGCTCCATTCACGGTAACTGCGCGTTCGTTTTCTTCAAAAAAATAAGGACCAATTATTCCCATTACCGACATCGCACACCAGACAGTAACTCGCTCACAATTAAGTGGCTTCTGGTGAAGCTCACGTGGATTTACACCACACCAATAACGCATGTTTTGCTTGTTGACGCAGCCGGAAATGTGGAAGTGAGCCTCGTCACTGAAAAAAACGACCGCGTCTTCAGGCAGGTTGTCAACCAGCATTTCACATGCATTTTGACGGGCAACAAAATCGCGTTCAGTTAATTCTTGCACAACAGCCAATTTATAGGGATGAAATTGAAGGTCTTCATGGAGAATTCGTCGAACAGTGGTGTCAGAAATTCCCATAGCAGCTGCGTGTTTGCGAGCCGAACGCCGGGGAGAACGCACAACTGACTGCCTCACTCTTTCGACATTTTCCGGAGTTCTGATGGTCCGTTGAAGTCCATTTCTGGGTTTAGCGACACTTCCACACTCCCGAAAGTTAACCCACGACAGAATCGAATTACGGCCAGGAACGAGTCTGTGAGGAGGAATTTCAAAGCGAGCGCGGAAGGCACGTTGCGTAGCAACAAGTGAGCGACCGTTAGAAAAGAAGCTCTCGACTGCGAAGGCCCGCTGCTCTCTAGACTAGAGCATGATGGCAACTGACTGGAGGGAGAAACAAACTTGGGAACTTCCCCCTCCAGATGCGCCCCCTCTCGCCCCTCTACCCGCCCAACTCACCGCGCGGGAATTTTTTAAAATAAGTAAGTTTCTCTGGCGCACCCTGTACTTGGGGTAATTATTAAGCATATATTGAAGTATATGGCAAAAAAATGTTATGGGAAAATATTACAAAATTGCGACACTGCAGCAAATTCTTCCGAGACATGTTGAACTTAAGGTGCTCTGCGTCGCGCAGTATAACTTGTGCCAATTTTAATCCCATGTAGGTTTCGCCAATCGAACCGTAACGGCCAATACGTGGACCAATGTTGGCGGGAAGATGATCGATTAACTAATTGTACGCCAATGCTCGGCTGAGTTTTGACTAGCCAACATTGGTTTGCTGATACGAGGCCAATGTTCGGCCAAATATAGACTCACTAATCACTGGCTTGTCGATACGAGGCCGATGTTTGGCGAAGTATAGACTCGCCAATCATTGGTTTGCCGATACGCGGCCAATGTTCTGCCAAACGTAGACTCGCTAATCATTGGCTTGTCGATACAAGGCCGATGTTTGGCGAAGTATAGACTAGCCAATCATTGGTTTGCCAATACGAGGCCAATGTTCGGCCAAGTATAGACTTGTTCATTATTGGTTTATCGATATGAGGCCGATGTTTGGCGAAGTATAGACTCGCCAATCATTCGTTTGCCGATACGAGGACAATGTTCGGCCAAATATAGGCTCTCTAATCATTGGCTTATCGATACGAGGTCGATGTTTGGCGAAGTATAGACTCGCCAATCATGTTTTTGCCGATACGAGGCCAATGTTCGGCTGAGTAACGCATGATCGAACCGCAATTCGTATATTGACGATTCATTGTTTCGCGTTGAAGTCATTGAGAGACGAGATAAATACTTTTTACGAGTCCATTGGACATTATTCTTAACAAATATATTACCAAATCAATGCACTCATTGTTGGCCGATTCTCGAACGAGCTCATACGCGATATTCTGCCGATTTTTATGACCCATTCTACACTGACAGAAAAATTCTATGAATATTAACTAACCGCGTCTATTTATTTATTTTTTATTTGAATTAACTAGATTTTTCGTGAAATCAAATTTTTCCTATTGCATTCCATTATTGGAATTATTCATTTTAAATATATTTATTTATTCAAATTAAACTTGAACCAATGAACTAATGGTCTGTCTTTATTGCAACACACATATTAACAGGTTATGGAGGTAGAGAAGGTGGAGAGAGAGGAATTATATATATAGGTTAGGTTTGAAAATTCTATAACATGTCATTCGATAACACTCTCTAATTATCACAATGATATTAACTAATTGATATAGTTTATGTGATACAAATAATGATAAGAATCTATTTGGTATCTTATGCCATGTCTCCGATTCGAATGTTACAAGCACTCGGTAGCATAGGGGCAGCGTGTTTGGCTATGAGTAGGGAAGCTCAAGGTTCGAGCCCCATATAGGTGAAATATTTTCTTCGAACTAATCATTTCGAAAGACCAGGTAATGACGAATTACAATACAAAAATAATAGTTAATTTTTTTTGGCAGTGCAGGACCAAATTTTCGTGATCTATATTGAGTCACAATTATCCGCCAAGACTCGGTCGATAATCGGGCCAAGCTCGAGTGCCAATGATGGCAATCTTGAGGGGGCTTATTGTTGGCCGATTCTCGAATGAACTCCTACGCGATGCTCGGCCGATTCTCATAAGCCATTCTAGGGCCAATATTGATTGCGAATATCGAGCCGCTCTTATCATCCAAGGCTCGGTCGATGATCGGGCCAAGCTCGAGGGCCAATGTTGGCATGCTTGGCGTCGATCATCGGCCAATCACTGGCCACTACCGATCACCCTACATGGGATCTGGGCAAAATAATTTTTTGAATTAAATCTAGATGAGTGTAGCTAGTGAACCACGTAGGGGATTTTAGAAATATTGATTTTTGAGTAATTGCCGAGTATTTGACTAAATATGTTCAATTTGTTTTTTAAGACATTTATTTTGTTACTAAATATTGTTTAAACTAACTTATCGAAAATCCCCTACGTGGTTCAGTAGCTACACTCATGTAGACTTAATAAAACAAAATTTTTTTTTAGATTAAAATTGGCAGCTATCTGCGTGCCGCAGAGGTTCGACATGCTTCGGAAGAATTGCTGTACTGTCGGCATTTTGTAATATTTTCGGATAAAAATTTCTAGCAATATACTTAAATATATGCTGTATAAATACTGCAAGTATTATTTGTTTATCACATTTTCTTCCGTCAAAAAAAATATAAAAAAATACGCTTCCTGTAAGGCCGTTACAGTGGTGTTACCCCATAAAGTCCCCCAAGAAACTCGGATGTTTGCTTAAAAATAATTGTCTGCAAAATTCAGAATTCTTCATATTTGTTCCAATACATAGAAAAATTCATAAAAAAATTTGCACCAGGGGCGCGGGATCGTTCCCCGCGCTCGGTGCTTTTTTAAAATTATTATTACTATTAATTCTTATTTGATTAGTTATTTTTATTAGTTATCATTATTATTTTAATTAGTTATCTTTTAGTGTCGAAAAATCTATCGCGCACTCTGACCGCTTATTTTATTAGTTTGTACGTTAATTCTAATATAATAATAAATCTAAATTACAACTTATCTTCTAAAAAATTGGTTGCGCTTTACTCACACCCGTCCCTATGCCAAATAAATTGTAATTCATAAAAGTAAGCGGAAATATATTTATATTCGTATTATTATATTCATTCTCATATACTTTCATCAAGCGATGAAGCATTATCATAATGCTTTATCGCTTGATGAAAGTATATGAGAATGAATATAATAATACAAATATAAATATATTTCCCCTTACTTTTATGAATTACAATTTATTTGGCATAGGGACGGGTGTGAGTAAAGCGCAAACAATTTTTTAGAAGATACATAAGTTGTAATTTAGATTTATTATTATACTAGCTTTTGCCCGCGGCTTCGCCCGCGTGAATGTCGGAAAATATCCCACGGGAACATACTACCGTGATTAAAAGTACCCCATTTGTTAATCTAGGTAAACAATGTTTTCTCACATTGCTTATTATTTATTGCTGTGCAAGTTTTACTTGCACAGCCTTTTCGGCTTTTTACAAGGCTCCACTTATATGTCCACCGCTCTACACTTGTTCTTTCTCTCCATCATCCCCCCTCCCCATTGCGGCCGCAGCCGACTTCCCCCTCTGTATTATAGTTATCATGACATTTCTGTCATGGGTATAGGGAAACTGCGGAAAACCTATACCAATACAGCCGGCCACGAGTTCGCTTCCCAGCCTCGGAGCTAGTCGCGTTTCGTCGAGAAATAGCTCACAGGCTACAGCCATACCCATCCGACACAAACACGTACCGGTCCGTGTGCGCGACATCTGTGTACAACTGGAGCTACGTCACGCCTGTGTTTTTATTTCTCGACGAAACTACGAGACGGTGATTCGAACCCGCGACCTCCCGATGTGTTGATTTCAGAGGCAGGTACGCTAACCACTAGACCAACACATCGGTTCACATTGCTTATTATAGTATCCGAGGTGCGGCGCGCGGATTGATATATGATTGCTGGAGGTTAACAAATCCGAAATCTTACAATAGTAATGGAAAACATAACGAAACGGAAAATTACCTACTTGAATGCCAAATTTGAAGGCAACTGTAAAACGGAAATTTAAATCCTACCAAAAAAAAAGTTAAAGTTAAGGTAAATAGTTCCCTTAATAATTCAAATTAAGCTTTTACTTACATTTTTATTCTCAGGGGGTTAGGACCATTTTTTATTTATACTTAAAGTACCTCTTTATATACTACATTAGAGGTTCAAAGTGACAGATCATGAGAAAAGCGTAGCCGTCCCACGGGGTTACCTGCAGTACCAAAACTTGTATACAGTTCACCGTTACGGTAAACTTCAAAGACCCACGGAAAGAGTTGGCCTGCCGCCTCCAGTTCACATAAACTACCATAAGTAAAAGAGCGTGACATGTCAATGCAGTATTCAGCGGCGCAGGAATAATTGTCCCCGTTACTGTCGTGGGACATAATGGCAAACTCTTCCCAGTTGGCCGCCACATGGCTAACGATTTGCTCGCGCACCTCCCTGGCCATCACTTGTGTGTCATACAGTAGATAGGAGAGGGCCCGAAACAGACAGGCTCCATCCCCAATTATAGGAACTATGGTATGAGGCACCAAAATCCCATCAATTGTTAATGATTCAACAGCCATTGTAATAGATAGCAAAACGTAACTGTTGTTTTTTTTAACTAAGTCAGGGTAAATAAAATATTATAAAAAATAATTTTGAAAACTTGGAAAACAAAGGAATGCGCTGAAAAGCACAGTTTTTAAAAGACAGTTTTGTACTAAAAAGTACAGTTCAGTCGTATTGTAAACGATCGCTGCGCTTGCGCTAAACGTGTTGTCTGGACAAATGTTGCATTTATAATGAGTTGGCCCGCGTTCTCGCACTGCTTATATAGTATCCGAGGAGCAGCGCGCGGATTGATATATGATTGATGGAGGAAAAAATCTCTAAAACCTAATAATATAACCTAATAACGGGACGGAAAATTACCTACTTAAATGCCAAATATGAAGGCAACTTTAAAGTGAAAATATTAAATCCTCTTTATTCTCTATCTTGTGAGAATTAGAAAAAAATAGTTACGTAAATAATCCCCGTTAACCACCCCCCCCCCCTAAACCCCTTAATGACAAACTTTATTACATAGGCAAGTATTTGTGTCAAGTTTTAAATAAGATCAAAGAAGATGTTTCAAAGAAGATAAGCCCCGCGATAAAATCCTCCCCTATAAAAATGACTATCCCTTTTTAACCCGTTAGGGGTCGATTTTCGAAAAACCCTGATACACGTTATTCTTTATTTGTGTTCTCAAGCATAAATACTGAGTTTCGAGTTAATCGAACCGCGCGTTAAAATTCTTCCATACAAATTTTGATACCCCCAAATCCCCTCTTAGGGGGTAGTTTAGGAAAAATAAAAGTGACAAAGTTTATAATTTACTTTATAATTTATTTGTGTCAAGTTTGTTTGGGTTTGTTTGGGTTTGTTTGGATTTGTTCGACCCCTAACGGGTTAAACCCAAACAAACCCAAACAAACTTTCACCCCCAATTTAACTCCCTTAGGGGTTGAATTTCGAAAAATCCTTCCTTATTCCTTGTCTACATTATAATGGGAACCTTTGTGCAAAATTTCAGCTTTCTAGGTCCAAGGGTTTGGGCTGGGCGTTGATGAGTCAGTCAGTCAGTCAGTCAGTCAGGACTTCTCTTTTTATTTATATAGATAGAAGATAGATAGATAGATAGATAGATAGATAGAAGATTTAAATTAACGTACAAAGTAATAAAATATGCGGTCAGAGTGCGCGATAAATTTTTCGGCACTAAAAGATAACTAATTAAAATAATAATGCTAAGTAATAAAAATAACTAATTTAAATAAGAATTAATAGTAATAATAATTATAAAAAAAACACCGAGTGCTGGGAACGATCCCGCGCCCCTAGTGCAAATTTTTTTCTGAAAAATTCCGATTTTTTCCGGCAAATTTTTCCGAATTTTTCTATGAATTGGAACAAATATGAAGAACGTTGGTGTTAGATGTGTGCGGCCGTGTTGATGAACAGTATATAATCTGGAGTCGGCTACGGTTCGGCCAAGTGTGGGTCTACATCCAAGGTTATAAAAAAAACCAGGTTTACGTTTCGATCCTAAAATCCAGGTTTACGTTTAGAAACGTCAACCTGGTTTTTTTGATAACCTTGGATGTAGACCCACACTTGGCCGAACCGTAGCCGACTCCACAGTATATACAAATATGAAGAATTCGGAATTTTGCGGACAATTATTTTTACGCAAACATATGAGTTTCTCCGAATTTCTCCGAATTTTTTCGAAGTTTTCCGAATATTTCATCATTTTAATTACGATCACGGGAAAATGTCGGAAATTATATGAAGGCTTTAAGGGGTAACACCACTGTAACGGCCTTACAGGAAGCGTATTTTTTAATTTTTTAATTTTTTTGGAGGAAGAAAATATGGTGAACGAATAATATTTGCGGTATATATTGAGCATATATTTAAGTATATTGCTAGAATTTTTTATCTGCAAATATTACAAAATGGCGAAACTGCAGCAATTCTTCCGAAGCATGTCGAATCTCTACGGCACGCAGTATAACTGTGCCAATATTAATACAAAAAAGAATTTTGTTTTATTAGGTCTAGATGAACATTTTTACTCAAATACTCGGCAATTACTCAAAAATCAATATTTCTAAAATCCCCTACCTGGTTCACTAGCTACACTCATCTAGATTTGAAAAAAAAAAATTTTGTCCGGATTAAAATTGGCACAAGTTATACTACGTGCCGCCTAGCACCTTAAGTTCAACATGCCTCGGAAGAATTTGCTGCAGTGTCGTCATTTTGTAATATATTCCCATAAATTTTTTTTGCAATATACTTCAATATATGCTTAATAATTACCCCAAGTATTATTTGTCTAAAACACTTCGTAGCAGGCCGTTACAGTGGCGTTACCCCTTAAGGAAAATAATGTTTGCAAACATTTAGGAAATTCATTATTTCTGAGAATTATGAGGGATAAAATAATGTGTTTTTTTTGATAAAATATCTTTTTTTTTTCATTTATAACTTTTCTCCGGAAATCTCTGCAGCCGTTCACTCAATAGGAAAAAGAAAAAGGTCCGGAAAAAAAATGATAAGTTTTTTTAACGAAAATCTCATTTTTTTCATCTCTAAATTTTCTCCGAATATTTTCGCAGCCATTCACTCAGGTAATAGGAAAAAAGGAAATTTCCGAAAAAAAATAATAATAAGTTTTTTTTACGAAAATCTCATTTCTTTTCATCTTCAACTTTTCTCCGAATATGTCCGCAGCCGTTCACTCAGGTCATAGGAAACAGAGAAATTTCCGGGAAAAAATGAGGAATCATGAATTTTCAGTAAAAAAAATGTGTTTTTGGGAAATAGACCAGAACTTGAATTGGTTTAAATCATTTTTTCTTCGAAAATCTCAAATACGACTAAAATATGAGAAATTTTTAAAAATTTGGAGAAAAATGTGCACTAGGGGCCCCTGCGGACCGAAGCCAGGAACGCTACCAACGGACCATCTCATCGCTTGTAGAATATGTGCACTTTCTGGTACTTACGATTCGCGGCCGGATGGATGATTGGCTTCTTTTTGGGGATAATGCTTTATCGCTTCATAAAAATATGAGAATTAATATAATAATACGAATATAAATATATTTCCGCTTATTTTTTTGAATTATAATTTATTTGGCCTAAGGACGGGTGTGAATGAAGCGTAAACAATCTTATATAAGATAATTAAGTTGTAATTGAGATTTATTATTATATTTAAATTAATGTATAATCTAAAAACTAAGAGATCAGAGTGCGCGATACATTTTTTTGTATACATTAATAACGCAGAGAATAAAGAGCTAAATAAGCATTGAAATCGCGCGAGTCGTGCTCAGATTGCTTTTTCCCTCGAAGCCTTCGTTTAGGCGGCAGGCCAACCGACTATTGGCCAACCGTACATTCCAGCGTTGGGCCGAAGAGCGTTGAGCGTTGCGCTCCTACCGTGGCGCAATAAATCAAGAGCCACAAGAAATGAAATTCAGAACAAAATTAAACATCCTCTTGAAGAACATAATCCTATATTCAACGGCAACGAAAATCTGTCCAACTGTACGAGGCCACCAGTTTTTCTTTCACACGATTATTATATGAGTTTTCAGTTCTCTTAGTATTGCTTATCGTTATTCTCAAGTACTCAAAAATGACGCTTTTTTCCGCGAATTATGGAAGAATTAAAATTTTAGGAGACTACATATATGTTCGTGGCATTATTAAAGAATAAAGCTATAACAAAATGCCGCTCGTGGAATTTCCATAAAAATTAATCGATAAATTAGAGAACTGACAGAGCGGGTAGTCGGTACATGTGAAAACATTTTGCTTGTATATTTCTCGTTCCCGGGGATGGGTGATTCGAAAAAAGTACAGTCGCTAGGAAATTTTAGTTGAGCACGCTACGCGTGGCGAGTTGAGACACGGTGCGAGTTGACACGGTAGCAAAAAATGCCCGGCCCGAATCTGAAGAGTGGGGATACGCGAGCGTCGGGGAAATGGCGGGCGGCTGCGGTGTCCACTTGGGACTGTGTAAAGTTGCCCGCTTTGGCAAGTTGAACAGACAGCGAGTTGAATTGGCGACTTGACACGGTGGCGACTCGCACGGTGCAGAGTTGAGACCCTGCCGTTTAGGCTTGGCCGCACATGAACGTGCTCAGCGTCCATGTATCGGTGTAGCTGCCGAAGGCGCGCTCGGGAAACTTCGACCGTGCTCGGCTCTTTCCGAAGACGTACGAGCGTCGCTCGCTCACGGACACGCGCTACTATGATTGTGTGATGGGCGCCTAAGAGACTAGAGAGGGGGTAACTTTTACGCGCGATCTGGCTGCACTGGTCCCAGCTGTTACCAGGTCATGTCACATCTGCAAAAAAATCAGCTCATTCGTGAGTAGTGTCGCTACAATGTAGCGTAGCGGTTTTTCTCTCCACCATTAACAAAATCATAGTGAGCCGAAGAAAAAAATTTGTATTTTTCACCGAAATTATGGCTCACTATAATTTGTTTAATGGTCGAAAAAAAACCGCTACGCTACATTGTAGCGACCCTACTCACGAATGAGCTGATTTTTTTTCGGATGTAACATGACCGCGTAACAGCTGGAACAACGACCACGCGTATCGTGTGAAGGGCCTCCGCGGCAATGTGCATAACGACGCCATTTTTCAATATTTTGAAGAGAAATTTATTAACGTTATTCTTAAAGCCGTTTCTGACTTTATGTAAAAAAATAAAAATATTCCGGCACATACTTTCGAGTTCATTATTTTTTTTAATATGCCCATTTTTCGACCGGCCAAGGTGGCCAGACGCCTTTAAAGAATATCGTACGTGTTAGCGAAAATGGGCAGAAAATTATGAAGCAACTCGTCCACTTCTTTGATGTTCGCTATTTCGGTGTTCGCTATTTTGGACCATCGCTCGTTTGCCTATCTGAGATCTATACTTTCGAAGTTTATATCCTCGATATAGATGTCTTTTTGATATAGATGGTATTACCACTATTAGATACTCACGTCTTTCCATTTCGGGGATATGGGGGTTCTAGATTGTTTGAATCTGTATTTGTATGACTCAAACTGCAGACAATCTGAATACACGTTCTCGAATAAATAATCTTTTGGTGTAATAGTTATTCAATTTCGTCATCGGCCGAAGGCTGAAAATTTGAATAATTTACAGTTCGTTACTTTGAGTTTATAATTCTGTCATTTCAGTAGATGTACCAGAGCGGTTCTAACGCCGGGATCTCAGGGAGGAGCGAGGCGGTGGGCTCCAGCGCGGCGAAGCCTAGTGCGTCGTTACGGCGAAGGGCGGAGGGGTCGCCGAGCGCGTGTGACGTCACAGAGGGACCTTTGTGGAGGGGGAAGCCGGCGTGTGGACCGCGAAGCGCTTGGCGGGATGGGGAAGCCGGCGTCGATGAATGTTTTGTGTGTGTGTGTGTGTGTGTGTGTGTGTGTGTGTGTGTGTGTGTGTGTGTGTGTGTGCGTGTGTGCGTGTGTGTGTGTGTGCGCGTGCGTGCGTGCGTGTATGCGTGTGCGTGTGTGTGCCGCGTGCGTGTGCGTGCGTGTTTGTGTGTGTGTGTGTGTTTGTGTGTGTGTGTGTTTGTGTGGAAGGAAGGTGGAGGGGACAAAAAGAACGGTTCGAATTAAATGACAATAAAACAATATTATATTAATAATTAAATTGAACAATGACCTTGCATAGTATATATTATACATAAAATCGTTGGTGTGTGTGTGTGTGTGTGTGCGTTTTTCTGTTTTTCATTGTTTCAAATCATTTTATTTTGAATATCCGCAGCAGACCTGTTATGCTGGAACAAATCATGCGTCTTATTAACCGATCAAGCGTAATCCTATTTTGAATCATTCTAAAGATAATACGAACCATCGACCCAGTATAAGTTCAGTCAGGTGGGGCACGTGTCGCGCATTGAAACTTGGTGAGTCAGCCCGCCGCAGTTGGTACAAAATATCCTCTGGATGTTGTTAAACCGTTCGCTGAAGTGGCCACATCTTTGAATTAGTCGATCAACCGTGCCCTGCATATCAAAGCAGCACAACACGTAAAATTTCGCCTGATCATTTTCGGTGAGATATTCGTAGATCACACAGCCCATGACGCCCCGGTTCAACCGATTTATTTGCTATTGGTCCACTATGATTTCGCGCACATAATGGACTCTTTTATCGGATGCATCACCCAATCCACTAGCAAATGATTCCGTATCATTGTCCATCTCAGCCAATTCCAAGTCATCATGTGCAAGCACTTCAATGTCCGCCCACTCATCATCGTCATCATTGGCGATATCAATAACGTCTTGGCCTACCCCACCTTCACTTCGTCGTCATCGGCGATATTCACAACAACCTCCATCTCATCATCGACGAGATCGATCACTTCAATTTGGTTCGACATTTTTCTTAACTGATTTTCCGTTCTCCGACTCTTCCACAATGACACCTCGCAGGTTGAAAACTGGAATGGCGAAAACTGCTGTTCCGATCCTTTTTCGGATTTCGATTTTTGGATCCTCATAGGCTTATAGTAGGGTGGGGGATGACCAACAGGATGTGTAAATAGTTTTCAACATTAGTTGGGACTTGTAGAAAAAAAAAATCTTGCAAGATGATGCATCCTGGCTAGGGGATAAACGAAAAGTTTTTTTTCTTTAACTATCCTTGTGGGGATAGTCATCTGCTGTCCAGAAAAGTGTGCACTCGTGGAGGTGAAAGCTGGCCAGGCTCGCCAATCATTGACGATCGCGATCTCTACAGAACAGCGTCTAGGTCATGGAGACTGAACTGGCGTATTATAAAGAGCATCTTAGAGTTTTTAATATATATTGCCACGTGTTCCAGTATGTATGAAGTCCAGCCTGTCACGAATCATAGGGCTCTTCGCAGAGCAACATCAAACCTATACAAGTGATACTTGAGGCTGTACAGTTCTTACCAAATCAGCCATATTCTTGAGGCATTTTTTTTGTTCGTCGACGTTCGAAGCCACCCTCCGAGCATAGGGAACATTTTGAAAAAATAACATTCCGCTCAAGTAATATCTTGGCTATCCAAAACACATATATGAAAACGAGGTATTTATTACAACTTATATTTTTTTGCATTTTATTTTTATTTATTTCTTTTATCTTTTTAATTAAAAAAAAAATTATTTTTATTTTTTGCTCTCGTCGAACCGCGACCGGCTCGTTCTGTGTATGTATTTATTTTTCATGCTTTCCACGATAAAAGATATCAACGTGATATTAAGAAACTCTGGTGGAGGTGATTATATTACATTTTCCGAGCTAGAAGGGAACGACAAAAATATTTTCTGATGGGAGACCATTTTTAATCATCGACAGCGCTCAAAAGTGGCCACACTTTGAATGAAGCAGTGAGTTCGCATATCTCTCTGACAAGACTTTTCAACTCGTTAATATGGAGAACAACAATGAACCATCAGAAGAAATCTTGCAGAACCAAGCCACGCTCTTAAGTTCGATCGACGACTTTGCTTTGTGGGAGATACAGATCGTCGAGTTCATCGAACTACTGAAGACGCAAAGCCGAATTAAGCACCAACGATTATCAACTAAACATCAATAGTCATTGATAGGCCAAATACCGCATCTGGAAGGATTGAAGTATTGCATATACAGGCATTTTATATGCATCGGTGCAGGACACAGCGGGGATGGGTTAATATGGCGAGAACTCGACTTGAAAGCGTGATGGTCTATACTTTAACCCCTGCTCGATGAATTTCAACAACGTGGAAGCTTTACGAACAATACGTAATCTTACAATAAATGCAAATAAGTATAAATCAATACGCGTTGAATGTTATATCTCATTGCCACGGGAAATAATGATTATGAGGGTTACGATTAATGTGCAATCAAAAGATAATACACGTTTCGCATGGGTGACAGTCACAGCTTTATACCCAGCTGAACGAAACAGTGACCACGGATCTTCTTAAATGCATTATTCAACGGTATGGAATCTATCGAATATTGGATTCCCATCAATTTTACTATACATACAAGATACCGAAGATAACAATGTATGACATATTACATAGATACAGAACCTGTCAGGCCTCGTGAGCGCAGAACAGAGGCAACCATTAAAAAATATATATATATGCCATCGGTGTGTGAAGTTAACATAATTACTATATCGTTATATGCGCTAAACGAATTAAAAAACAATCCATTATTTCGCAGGTGTCTGCATTATTTTAGATCAAAGGACAAACTGCAATCACATGAGATCGATTGTGGAGCCTAAAGCACTGCCCCATCCGACTAACAAATAATACCAATAAGTGGCACCAAATCATAAACTTCAGCCGGAAAGCACGACATCCATTCATTGAAAATGCCTATTTGGAGTGTTTTTGACTAATGATAGGGAGAAGATGAGAGTGTACAAAGACTGATGAGAAGATCGTACAGGGTGCGCCAGAGAAACTTACTTATTTGAAAAAATTTCCGCGCGGTGAGTTGGGCGGGTAGAGGGGCGAGAGGGAGCGCATCTGGAGGGGGAAGTTCCCAAGTTTGTTTCTCCCTCCAGTCAGTTGCCATCATGCTCTGGTCTAGAGAGCAGCGGGCCTTCGCAGTCGAGAGCTTCTTTTCTAACGGTCGCTCACTTGTTGCTACGCAACGTGCCTTCCGCGCTCGCTTTGAAATTCCTCCTCACAGACTCGTCCCTGGCCGTAATTCGATTCTGTCGTGGGTTAACTTTCGGGAGTGTGGAAGTGTCGCTAAACCCAGAAATGGACTTCAACGGACCATCAGAACTCCGGAAAATGTCGAAAGAGTGAGGCAGTCAGTTGTGCGTTTTCCCCGGCGTTCGGCTCGCAAACACGCAGCTGCTATGGGAATTTCTGACACCACTGTTCGACGAATTCTCCATGAAGACCTTCAATTTCATCCCTATAAATTGGCTGTTGTGCAAGAATTAACTGAACGCGATTTTGTTGCCCGTCAAAATGCATGTGAAATGCTGGTTGACAACCTGCCTGAAGACGCGGTCGTTTTTTTCAGTGACGAGGCTCACTTCCACATTTCCGGCTGCGTCAACAAGCAAAACATGCGTTATTGGTGTGGTGTAAATCCACGTGAGCTTCACCAGAAGCCACTTAATTGTGAGCGAGTTACTGTCTGGTGTGCGATGTCGGTAATGGGAATAATTGGTCCTTATTTTTTTGAAGAAAACGAACGCGCAGTTACCGTGAATGGAGCTCGTTACAGGAACATGATCGAGGAATTTTTTCTTCCAAGACTCGAAGAAATGAACGTTAGGAACGTGTGGTTTCAGCAAGATGGAGCCACAGCACACACAGCACGAGACTCAATGAATTTGTTGCGACAACATTTCCCCGACCGCCTCATCTCTCTCAGAGGCGATCTCCAATGGCCGGCACGCTCTCCAGATTTGACTCCATGCGATTTCTTTTTATGGGGTTATTTGAAATCTCTGGTTTATGTCGATCGACCACGGACCATAGCACACCTCAAGAACAACATTCGCGACGCCATTGCCAACATACCGATTGATATGCTGCAAAGAGTGGATAGGAATTTCAAAAATCGACTTCATCAGTGTATGCGCAATGGGGGTCGCCATTTATCCGATGTCATTTTCAAGACTGCATGAAAAAAAAATTGGGATATTGTATTCTCAAATAAAAAAAAATTTAAAAAAATAATTGAAGTACTTTTGTTTTTATTGACCTTTCAAATAAGTAAGTTTCTCTGGCGCACCCTGTATAATACGACAAAGATTTCGAAATGACAAATTTATAAACTCAAAGTAACGAACTGTAAATTATTCAAAATGTTATCCTTCGACCGATGACGAAATTGAATAACTATTACACCAAAGGATCGTTTATTCGAGAGCTTATTTATTCGAGAACGTGTATTCAGATTGTCTGCAGTTTGAGTCATACAAATACAGTGTCAAACAATCTAGAACAACCATATCTCCGAAATAGAAAGAAGTGAGTATCTAATATTGGTAATGCCATCTTTAGCAAAAATACATATATCAAGGATACAAACTGCGAAAGTGTAGATCTCAGTTAGGCAAACGAGCGATGGTCCAAAATAGCGAACACCGAAATAGCGAACATGAAAAAAGAGGACGAGTTGCTTCATATTTTTCTGCCGGTTTTCGCGAACACGTACAAGATTATTTTAAAGTATTCAAGAGGGGATATACATTTACAACGATCAAAAAATCAATTTCTTTTCTCTAAGGGATAACACCACTCTAGGAATTTGGAAAAATCGTTTTCTTTTGTCTTTAATAATACTTTAGGTTCATAAAAACAATATGCAATTGGTCCTGCAGCGATTATTTTTAAGGCTAGATAAGTGTGTATACGTAAGGCAGGTTTGCAGTCACAAGAGCCTCGCGGTTGATATATTAGCGTGCGGGCTCGGAGTGCAAACGACGCGGGTTCGATCCCCGGTAGCCAATGTAATTTTTTTAAATTAAATATATATGAATTAAATATCATTAATAATGCCTGGACAGGCGAGAATAGCTAAAGCGAGAGTAAGTTCGAAATTTTTTGAATATAAAATGAAGAAAAAAAGTAGATTAAACAAGTCGATTCACCAGGGATCGAACCTGGACCGCAAGCATCTTTAATCCGTCACGCTGCCAACTCAGCCACGACGCTCATTGAGGATAGAGAAACATTTATGATACGCGCTTATCCATAATGTTGAAAAAAAACGCCGTAACGACCGCGGCAAAGGCTCAAGATTTCGTTTTAAACCTTCCACGGTCGTTTCGGCATTTTATTTTTCAACGCGGTTCGTCGTTAATTTTTTTAACCCGCATTCTCGGCATTAACGGCCAACCGAGAAAAAACAATGATCTCGTTACATGTTTTTCTCTTTGAAATGCATTTAATGCATATTGTAATCCGCAGTACGGCCACACATGTATGTAGAGCTCGATCGGACGGAAATCCTCGCTTCGTTCGCCTGTCGTGTGAGCGAGGGGCAGAGACTTTTCCCCCACCGAGCTACCCATTCGTGTTCACGCTCACCGCGATATCGACTTGAGCGGTGATCACGACTCGCGCAGCCACAGGGGAATCTGCAACCTCGACAGATGCGATGCTCACAAAATTATATTCCCGAACGCTTCCCATTTCCGAGGCGCGCCGAAAAGGGGAGCGTTGTACATCAAGCCTTGCAAGTTCAGAGCGTGCGTTACCTGTCCAACGTACGCTATGAACTTGAGTACCCAAGATGGCAGAAAATAATAGCAGACGATACGGGAAACGTCAAACTGGCCGGGCAAGCGAGACAGATGCCTAGCTACCTTGCTCGCTGCCTGCTACACGTCGCGCGCTCAGACTCGGCGCTCGAGTGGCGTCGTCGCTAAGTGCGGGCTTCAGCCCTACAACAATCAGTCAACGCCGAAATTCTAATCGCTTTCATTTAAAAACTATTTGACTCTTCACGACATTCAAACATTTCACGACGAAATGTACGCGACTGCGATTCGAACCCGGGACCTCCCGGTCCGCTGGTTTAGTGGCGAGCACGCTAACCATTAGACCATCGCACCGGTGATGGAGAATAATTATTCCTTAGTTTGAAAAATCGCCGAAAATTTTTTCCCGTTTGAATGCATATTCCGCCTTAGTGGCCGAATAAAAACATAAAGGAAAAAGATAGAATAACACTGGAAGATATGCAGTATCCCACGCCAAGCAGCTTCTCATGACAGTCGATGACTTCCCCCGACAATGGCCAATATCTTTTCCGATTCATATGTGAGCTCTGGTAATATCATGGGATTTCGTATGGTCCCTGGTCCAGTCGACTTTGATTGTGGCATGTGTGATGTTTTTAATTTCTTATGCTGTCCTTTTTCACATCCGTACTCGTTGCTAGTTATTCCACATCTTGAAAAAATATGATAAATTATTTAAAAAGTATAAAAACATTCGGCTGTTTGTACTTTGATATAGTGAATCGAGAAATTCGTTGTGAAGGAAATCGCTATTCGAACTGATCAGGAAATCTTTAGAGCACTGAATAAAAAGTTTTCTGCACAGCAATTAGAAAATGCAGCGAGGAGTATATTTGTACCAAAGAGAAAATTTCGATTTGCAGTGAACAGAACATTTTCCCCAAACAAGGAATCTCCTTTGCTCCGAACACAATTATCTTCACACTGGACAGAAAAATTGGTCCGCCCAGAATAAAGAATTTTCTTTGCCCCAAACAAGAAATTTCCCTCACTCCAAACAATTTTTTTCGCTGTCTACAGAAAAATTGGTCTGCACCAGATAGAAAAAGTGGTCCGCATAGAATAAAAAATTGCGTTTGCCCCGAACAAGGAATTTATTTCATTCCGGACAGACAATGTTCTTTGCCCTGGACAGAAGAATTGGTCCGCACAAAGTAAAGAATTTCCTTTGCCCCGAACCAGAAATATCCTCCACTCCGCAAAGGAATTTTTCTTCGCACAGGACAGAAAAATGGGTCCGCACAGAATAAAAAATTGCGTTTGCCCCGAACAAGGAATTTTTTTCATTCCGGGCAGACAATGTTTTTTGCCCTGGACAGAAAAATTGGTCCGCACAAAATAAAGAATTTCCTTTGCCCTGAACAAGAAATTTACTGCCATCCGGACAGAAAAGTTGGTCCACACGAAATAAATAATTTCGTTTGCCACGAACAAGGAATTCCTTTCACTCCAGACAAACCATTTTCTTTGCCGTGGACAGAAAAATTAGTCCGCACAAAGTAAAGAATTTGCGTTGCCCCGAACAAGAAATTTCCTCTAATCCGCACAGAAAATTTTCTTCGCACTGAACGGAAAACTTGGTCCGCATATAATTAAATTTGCCCCTTGCCCTTAAAAAGGATCTTTCAGCACTTTCGACAGAAACTTTCCTTAGCAACGAACAAAATATTGATCCGCACAGAATAAAAAAATTTCTTTGCATTGACCCTTTACCAAAAAATTATTTTATATATACGTCAATAAACTGAGTGTTGCACTTACCATGGTTTCACAGAGCAAATTATTTTCACTATTCATGTAAGTCTGCTCGACGAGCGAAGACTTATGTGTTTAGTTTTTGAAATAACACAAATCGTATTTAAAAAACTCTTTCGCACTTCCGTCGATAATATAGCGAGGTTATGAAGTTGCCATATTGTAATATCAACTCACTGGACGCGTGTTGATTGTGGTACACGCAAGCAAGTGAGTTGTTTTACGACGCTTTGTGTCGTTCGAGTCGCGTGTCCTTACGCTAAGTCTGTTGTTCGTGAGAAAATGGGTTGATTCGACACGCTTCATGTGTGTTACATTAAGCGTGTTCTACGGCAACTCATTAAAAACGTGTTGTTACCAAGAATGGCATAGAGCGTATTGTTTCAACACGGTAAAATAAGTAAAACACGTTGTTTCAACGCTTTAACCAGGTCCAACAAACGCTGTAGACGTGTTGTGTGTTGCTTCAACACACCGAAAACACGCTTATTTTTTACAGTGCAGGCGCCCAAGCAGGTTTTTCTTTATTTCCAGAACATATAACACACGCTCGATTAATACGTGATTCCACCGACCGTCGAAAAACGCTTCGAGGTTGATGCACCCCTCCCCCTCTATCTTGCACTCAACGTCGTTGTCAAGCACCACCGTACCGCCAACGCCCATGCGGAGAGTCTTAAGAGGGAATGACACCTTATCGCGGTCGGTATGGTAGAACAATTATAGATTCCCAAAAATCTCTGAAACGGCTCTTCAGATCCCGTCGAAACTTTGCGAAACGACGTAAAATAGATAGACGAATACCTGTCTGCACTTCAAGTTTTCTGAATTTGAGGGGTTGACAGCTATTCGTCTATGTATTTGACGTCGTTCGGCAAAGTTTCGACGGGATCTGAAGAGCCGTTTCAGAGATTTTTGGGAATCTATAATTGTTCTACCATACCGACCGCGATAAGGTGTCATTCCCTCTTAAACCACTCGCGCCGATGAGAAATATGACGAGAAGCTCCACTGTCGCCAATCCAGACGTCTGCCTCATCGACCTCGAGTAGGCGTGTCACCTGCTCCGTTGAGATACCGACACGCCCATCCGGCGTCGTCGATCCACTCTCTTTCACCGTGGCCGTAAGCACATTTCTATTCGCACTACTCACGTCTTTCTCCTTGTCACCCTCACCCATTTTCATTTGTGGGCGTACTGTCCTTTTTCGTGGTTCTGGAGAGAGCATTGGCATGCCACAAGATTCGGAGTGGAGGCAGATTCCATGCAAAGGGAACGGGACGGTGGCATGTGCACCGACGGAGGAGGCGGGGATGAAGAACGAGAGGCGTCTGGCGATGACCGAGAAACGCCTGGAGGAAACGCGTAAGAAGGAGGACGAGACTCCCCGGCAGACGTACGCGTCTGCCGTCGGGAAAAGAGGACCTACTGGCTCGACTGGTGGTGCGCAAGCACCATCGGTCGGGCCGGTCACGTTGGGGAGAAAACCTCCCCAACCAAGGACGGTGGCCGTGGTCGTGCAGTCCACCGACAAGTCCGACGATAGAGGCGCGGAGGTGGTCCAAAAGGACCTCCTCCGCGGTCTCAAAGAGCACCAAAGCACCCTTAAGGTAGCGTCTGTTAGGCAGACGCGAAATAAGGGTGTGGTGATTAACGTCGCCTCGAAAGAGGACGCCGAGATAATCACGAGTGCAGACCTTAGCGGCATGAGCCTGATAGCAGTGATTGCCGCTAAGAGAAAACCGTCGTTGATCATATACGACGTGAAGTCCGATGCAACCAAGGAAGACCTGAAGGGGGACTTCATTACGAAGAACCTCCTCAGGCCCTGGAACGAGGAGGAGGCTGTCCTCTCCAAGGCAGTCTCTTTCAAACACTATTTTAAGAATAAACAGGGGCTGAACAATTGGATTGTTCAGCTACCCATGAGGCACATGGAAGGAGTTCTCAAGCGGGGGCGTGTGAACCTCGCTTGGGGCTCATATAGAAGCGCCGAGTATCTTAAAGTTACTCGGTGCTTCAAGTGTTGTGGCTACGACCACATCGCGAAAAACTGCAGTACTCCTGACCAAGTCGGTGAGCACTGCGGCTCGAACGACCATCTGCGGAGCGCCTGCCTTGCCACTGCGACCCCAAAGTGCGTGAACTGCACGCTGAGCCGGAGAAAGGACATGGCGCACACCGCTAGGAGCAAGCTGTGCCCGGAATATATCCGAAACGTCGGGTTGAACCGGGCACAGCTTGACCCTGGCTAGAGACAGCACTAGCCTAGTCTACAGGCATCATGTGTTGTATCATTCACACTTGGCTACGGTCAAGTGCGACGATTTTTTCGCGTTAATAGACATGTGGACATGTGTAGTGTAGTGCTACGTTAGTGTTCTGTATTGTGACCATTCCTGGCCTCGGCCAGCGAACGATACGGTTTTTCGCCTTAAAGCGTAATATAGACTGTGGACATGGTGACATTTTTGTGCGTGTATCGCCAAGTATTTCCGTTTGTGTTTTCTGTTTTTGCGCCACGAGGCATTAGACTGTGTGAGAGGTGTGGGGTCACAGCCTCACGTTGTGAGTCGTTCCAGCTGGCCTACCACAGCCGTCGGGGCGGGACCCGCAAAGTGTAGTGGCACGATTATGTGCCACGAAGACCCCACCGGTGATCTAAACTGGTACCATAGGGGCTGGGTAGCCACCGACAAGTAGTCGGCCAAGACAGTGTGGTTAGACTCGTAGGGGCAGTGGTTGGCCGTATGCTGGTCAGGAACCGTTAGTGGTTTCGACGTGTGAGTTGCGCACCACCAACTCGGGTAGCAGCCTGCAGAGCTATAGAGTGGTAGAAAGTCACTCGGCTTCACCAGTAGTTGCAGGAGGACCCACATCTGAATGTAAACTGGTAGGCTTGCATATGCTTGTCGCGTGGTCGGGCGTATCTCGACCCCTCGCTCATGGGAGCCGTGTAGTTAGGGTCGACGACTAGGTACTGCACGTTAAAAAACTGGAGGTGGCGCATCGGCCGGGCACCGGTTCGTGCGCTGTTTTCAGGGCCGCACTGGAAGAGAACAGGAAAAATACCAAGGCATGACGAAGGTCCTCCTGGGTAATCTGAACCGAAGTCAGACGGCACAGCTACTGCTACCGCAAATAGCTTACGAACTTGACGCGACGATACTGATACTATCCGAACAATACCGTGACGTGACAACGCCGACGTGGCTCTCCAACACCAGGGGCACCGCCGCCATCTGGGTCAGGGGGGATGCCGCCTCCCGGATATCTTCTCGCGGTGTGGCAGACGACTTCGTCTGGGCAACGGTAGGCGCTCTGACGTATGTCAGCGTGTACCTAACGCCAAACTGCACCGTCGGGGAGTTCGGCGAGAAGGTGTCTTTCCTCGAGAATGAGCTACGGCTCATACAAGGGCCCGTAGTCGTCGGAGGCGACTTTAACGCCAGAGCAATCGAGTGGGGAATGACCACGACGAACAAACGGGGACGGCTCCTGCTGGAGATGGCCGCGAGGCTGGACCTGGCAGTGGCCAACATGGGAAACACACCGATGTACAGAAGACCGAGCTTCGGGGACTCCATTCCTGAGTGACGCTGACGTCGGACGCAACCCTCTCACAGATAAGGTGCTGGCGGGTGGTCAAGGGCTACAATGCCAGCGACCACCAGGACATATCCTTTGAAGTGGGAGGCCACACAACTCGACTCCGACGGAGTACACCGCCGCCGCGGTGGAACCTCAAAAGACTCGACAGGGACACATTCTCAGAAGAGCTGATGGCAGCACCAGCTCCAAAGGGTAACGTTCCCGATAGATTGACTGGACGGCAAAGCGCCGAACGACTGACCGACGAGACGACGAAACTCCTCCAGCGGCTCTGCAAGGATCCAATGCCACAGAAACGCTACGGACGAAACCGACAACAATAATACCGGTGGACAGACGAAATCGCGGAACTGCGGAGGGCCTGCTTCGTCTATAGGAGTAAACTCACTCGGGAGAGGGGGGGGGGGGCGAAGCAGAAACGCATAGAACAGCTTACAGGACAGCACGGAAAAAACTGACGACGACGGTCAAGGACACAAAACGGAAGCATTGGAGGGAACTATAGGACGAGGTGGATCGAGACCCCTGGGGCACCGGCTACAAGTTAGTAACCGGCAGACTCGGGGCTCGAACGCCGACCGGCGCGACGGATCCCCCAACGACACGGACGATCATCGACGGACTTTTTCCAATGCACGAGACGAGAACGGGGACGGAAGGTGACGACGAACCGGGGAACTACCACTCTTTTCCAGGGAGGAGCTCGCGAGAGCAACCGCCTCGATGAATGTCGGAAAGGCCCCAGGACCGGACGGCATTCCGGGGGAGATTCTGCGGCTGATGGGCAACCTGAGGCCGCGGGTCCTTCTGGACATGTACAACACATGCTTGACGACAGGCACGTTCAGTGAGCGGTGGAAGTTGGCGATGCAGGTGCTCATTGCCAAATGCAAGGTGGACCCACACTCACCGTCGGCCTACCGCCCGCTGAGCTTACTCGACATGACAGGAAAACTGTACGAACAACTGATAAGACCCAGACTCACGGACGCAATCGCAGCCGCTGGAGGATTATCGGACAGACAATACGGCTTCAGGAAGGGACGATCGACAATTGGAGCAATCCAAGACGTCGTGACGACCTTCCAACGGACTCAACAGTACCGCCATGGAGCTCGCCCGATGGTGCTACTGGCTACACTGGACGTACAGAACGCCTTCAACTCGGCGAGGTGGGCGGACATCCTGGAAGCGCTGAGAGGCGTTTTTAGGTCCCCGCCGTTCCTACTCCGAGTGCTGAGCGACTACTTACGAAACAGAGGTATTACGTACGAAACGACGGACGGACGATAAATCCGGACGATCACGGCGGGGGTTGCCCAGGAATCAATTCTCGGACCGGACTTTTACGAGACGATCAGACGAGAAGACATGGACAGGATGTCCGGCCGGAAGTAATGCTAAGTCCACGGCCGGTCATTGGCCAGAAGTGGTTCCCCCGTCCTGACCAAGAAATTTCGATATTTTGGCAAGGGGAGGGGGTTTTTAGCCGGTATGCATCTCGTGAAAACCTTGGCCGACAGGGATGACCCCCTTCGACCCCATGATGCGACATGAGAGTCCGGCACACGGGTGACGACGCTGCTCCGGGTTTTAAGAGGCAACTCCTGACCCCTGCCGCAGTGGAGACGCCCATGGTCTTTAAAAGATTTTTACCACGATAAAAAAAATTCCGATAAGCCGCACGAGACGATTCTTGTCCTCGAAAAAACACACGCGCAATGGCTGCCACGTGCGACACGGTACGACCGGCCTGTTACCGAGCACCTCTACGAATTATTCACGCAGTTCTACCTTCTCTCTCAAAACGCCTGGGCCCATAACCTGTTGGTTTTTTTTTAGGATGAGACGGAAGGTTTTTCCGAACACGAGAATAAAATGTACACTACGATTTATTCCGATGAGAAAACGTTGATTAAACTTTTATTAAGAGAAAAAGGAAAGATAAAGACGGTGCTACTTTTGGACAACTGACTGACCGGAACCGAAGCGTTCGACGCAACATCCGCTTTTCTTAGCGACTATCGCGCTCCTCTCGTCACGCCATCGTACCAACGACTCTCTCTCATTGGCGATCGCAGGTGCGGGAGATACGTGGCTGTACTGGTATTTTCGGTGGATTGCTCATACGTGTAACGATGTCCCGAAAATCTCCTCTCCTTGCTTCTGGATCTATGGATAGAAGTATCGTGAAAGCCTTTTTGATTCGAACTTGAACTGCTTTTACTCATTTTCGCTCTGCTGTACACAACAGAGCGAAAATGAGTAAACGAGAATGAGAAAACGGTACATAATGAAGAGGGGTCACTATAGGGGGAGGGAGCTCTATAGGGCCATTTGAAAACAGCTTTGCCATTTAAAAGGTATTCTGGAGTCCTTCAACGCAGTTATTCTGGAAGGGTCTGTTCAATTTACTTGCCTGTTGCGAGTAAATTCGTTGTCGCAACACTTGAACTGCTTTTACTCATTTTCGCTCTGTTGTGTACAATTGTTGTGTACAACAGAGCGAAAATGAGTAAAAGCAGTTCAAGTGTTGCGACAACGAATTTACTTTAAAAGCAGTTCAAGTGTTGCGATTTTAAAGTGTTAATTCATATTGCTTCTTGTGTGATTGTACCGACAATTTATTACTCAGTGTCCGCGGATAAAAGTGTAAATATACTACACACACAATACTCATACCCCGGCCATAAAGATCGAGCCCTCCATACCAGCATGCAGTTGTGGAATAACGTTAATAAAGTTCGAAATTCTGGAGTGACTGTACATGGTATCGAGAGGTTTTGGACTTCGTGAAAATTTACACAAAAAACTTTAAAGGACATTTGCGCAAAAATCGACTATCGACGTGTCTAGGGCTCCGCCATTCCAATTCTAGAAAAGAGCGTAAAGCCACGGCGATTTTAGAAACACTCCATCAATACACTCCAATTTACGAAGATCCATAAGTTCAGGCACTCTAGTTTCATGTTTTTTGCGTGAGTTTCATGTCTTTTGCGTGACCTTCATACAGTCCCTCTTCGGTGCGGATAGACACGTCGAAAAAAATAATAATTTCAGTTATAATAAAGCTTTACGAGGAGAGAATCGCAAACAGTACCTCGTGCGGTGCCAGACAGTTTTTTTAATATTGTGCGTAAAATTAAACTTAACAGACCAACGCATCTCAGTAGAAGTTAGATTGTAGACTTTGGACTGTTGTTATCAGTATCTTTTAGTGTTGATATTATTTTAATAAATATAAAATGATGGCAATATAAAATGATGGTAATATAAATATAAAATGATGATAGCGGCGAGTCTCGTGATGCTGCGGATGATGCTCGCTACGGCGTAGCGAATCTCTGTGTTGCTAGTGTCGCTGCGGGTGGTGCCATACCTTATGCAAAGGATATTTCCGATGCAACTTTCGGGTGCATCGCTTCAATTCTTTTGATGAGTTGTCGTTGTCTGATGTCTGTCACTTTATGAGCACTGGTATATGAACTTGCAGTATAGGCATCACTTATAGTTCACTCGGTGATCTCTAGGTTATTGCAATTTGCACAGCGAGAACACGTGCGAGTCTTGTGACGCTGCGGATGATGCTCGCTACTACGTAGCGAATCTCTGTGATGCTACTATCGCTGCAGGTAGTGCCGTAGCTTATGCAAAGGATATTTCCGATGTGACTTTCAGGTGTATCGCTTCAATTCTTTCGATGAGTTGTCGTGGTCTAATATCTCACACTGTTGTTGCAATTTGCAATAAAAGTGTGTTATTGCAATTTGCACAGTAAAGGCAATTGCACAGTAAAGGCAATTGCACAGCAAAAGGCAATTGCACAGCAATTTGCACAGTAAACAATTTGCACTCAAAATTTATCTGATGAGTTATTCAAAGTGCATTTTCTGTTTTCGTGTGAAGCACTAGACTTGATGCAGTGGTATGTGAGGTTGCAATTTACACTCGCATGTCCCAGTCGCTGACATTTTCTACGTACTTTACACACTATAATCTCGGCCACCTAACCACATTTGAATAAAATTTATATTTACGTCCGATATAAATTGTTATGGATTTCTTAGGGGCCATTTTAGATATTTTTTTGCAATTACGTGGGTTATTGCACTACGACTTTAATGTAGAAACATCTTAAGGCATCTACAGCTACACGAAATTTATCTATAAAATGAATTAAGGTTAGGAAAATTAAAATTTTCAGCTTATGTGACAGCTCATAACAACACAGACATCTGATAACAACGCATGCGCACAACGTACATGTATACGGGTGTATGACGGAAAAAAACGCCTTGGCGTTTTTTTCCGTCATAATTCTACTGAGATGCGTTGGTCTGTTAAGTTTAATTTTACGCACAATATAAAAAAAACTGTCTGGCACCGCACGAGGTACTGTTTGCGATTCTCTCCTCGTAAAGCTTTATTATAACTGAAATTATTATTTTTTTCGACGTGTCTATCCGCACCGAAGAGGGACTGTATGAAGGTCACGCAAAAGACATGAAACTCACGCAAAAAACATGAAACTAGAGTGCCTGAACTTATGGATCTTCGTAAATTGGAGTGTATTGATGGAGTGTTTCTAAAATCGCCGTGGCTTTACGCTCTTTTCTAGAATTGGAATGGCGGAGCCCTAGACACGTAGATAGTCGATTTTTGCGCAAATGTGCTTTAAAGTTTTTTGTGTAAATTTTCACGAAGTCCAAAACCTATCGATACCATGTACAGTCACTCCAGAATTTCGAACTTTATTAACGTTATTCCACAACTGCATGCTGGTATGGAGGGCTCGATCTTTATGGCCGGGGTATGAGTATTGTGTGTGTAGTATATTTACACTTTTATCCGCGGACACTGAGTAATAAATTGTCGGTACAATCACACAAGAAGCAATATGAATTAACACTTTAAAATCGCAACACTTGAACTGCTTTTAAAGTAAATTCGTTGTCGCAACACTTGAACTGCTTTTACTCATTTTCGCTCTGTTGTACACAACAATTGTACACAACAGAGCGAAAATGAGTAAAAGCAGTTCAAGTGTTGCGACAACGAATTTACTCGCAACAGGCAAGTAAATTGAACAGACCCTTCCAGAATAACTGCGTTGAAGGACTCCAGAATACCTTTTAAATGGCAAAGCTGTTTTCAAATGGCCCTATAGAGCTCCCTCCCCCTATAGTGACCCCTCTTCATTATGTACCGTTTTCTCATTCTCGTTTACTCATTTTCGCTCTGTTGTGTACAGCAGAGCGAAAATGAGTAAAAGCAGTTCAAGTTCGAATCAAAAAGGCTTTCACGATACTTCTATCCATAGATCCAGAAGCAAGGAGAGAAGATTTTCGGGACATCGTTACATGTATGAGCAATCCACCGAAAATACCAGTACAGCCACGTATCTCCCGCACCTGCGATCGCCAATGAGAGAGATTCGTTGGTACGATGGCGTGACGAGAGGAGCGCGATAGTCGCTAAGAAAAGCGGATGTTGCGTCGAACGCTTCGGTTCCGGTCAGTCAGTTGTCCAAAAGTAGCACCGTCTTTATCTTTCCTTTTTCTCTTAATAAAAGTTTAATCAACGTATTCTCATCGGAATAAATCGTAGTGTACATTTTATTCTCGTGTTCGAAAAAACCTTCCGTCTCATCCTAAAAAAAAACGAACAGGTTATGGGCCCAGGCGTTTTGAGAGAGGAGGTAGAACTGCGTGAATAATTCGTAGAGGTGCTCGGTAACAGGCCGGTCGTACCGTGTCGCACGTGGCAGCCATTGCGCGTGTGTTTTTTCGAGGACAAGAATCGTCTCGTGCGGCTTATCGGAATTTTTTTTATCGTGGTAAAAATCTTTTAAAGACCATGGGCGTCTCCACTGCGGCAGGGGTCAGGAGTTGCCTCTTAAAACCCGGAGCAGCGTCGTCACCCGTGTGCCGGACTCTCATATCGCATCATGGGGTCGAAGGGGGTCATCCCTGTCGGCCAAGGTTTTCACGAGATGCATATCGGCTAAAAACCCCCTCCCCTTGCCAAAATATCGAAATTTCTTGGTCAGGACGGAGGAACCACTTCTGGCCAATGACCGGCCGTGGACTTAGCATTACTTCCGGCCGGACATCCTGTCCATGTCTTCTCGTCTGATCGTCTCGTAAAAGTCCGGTCCGAGAATTGATTCCTGGGCAACCCCCGCCGTGATCGTCCGGATTTATCGTCCGTCCGTCGTTTCGTACGTAATACGTCTGTTTCGTAAGTAGTCGCTCAGCACTCGGAGTAGGAACGGCGGGACCCTAAAAACGCCTCTCAGCGCTTCCAGGATGTCCGCCCACCTCGCCGAGTTGAAGGCGTTCTGTACGTCCAGTGTAGCCAGTAGCACCATCGGGCGAGCTCCATGGCGGTACTGTTGAGTCCGTTGGAAGGTCGTCACGACGTCTTGGATTGCTCCAATTGTCGATCGTCCCTTCCTGAAGCCGTATTGTCTGTCCGATAATCCTCCAGCGGCTGCGATTGCGTCCGTGAGTCTGGGTCTTATCAGTTGTTCGTACAGTTTTCCTGTCATGTCGAGTAAGCTCAGCGGGCGGTAGGCCGACGGTGAGTGTGGGTCCACCTTGCATTTGGCAATGAGCATCTGCATCGCCAACTTCCACCGCTCACTGAACGTGCCTGTCGTCAAGCATGTGTTGTACATGTCCAGAAGGACCCGCGGCCTCAGGTTGCCCATCAGCCGCAGAATCTCCCCCGGAATGCCGTCCGGTCCTGGGGCCTTTCCGACATTCATCGAGGCGGTTGCTCTCGCGAGCTCCTCCCCGGAAAAGAGTGGTAGTTCCCCGGTTCGTCGTCACCTTCCGTCCCCGTTCTCGTCTCGTGCGTTGGAAAAAGTCCGTCGATGATCGTCCGTGTCGTTGGGGGATCCGTCGCGCCGGTCGGCGTTCGAGCCCCGAGTCTGCCGGTTACTAACTTGTAGCCGGTGCCCCAGGGGTCTCGATCCACCTCGTCCTATAGTTCCCTCCAATGCTTCCGTTTTGTGTCCTTGACCGTCGTCGTCAGTTTTTTCCGTGCTGTCCTGTAAGCTGTTCCATGCGTTTCTGCTTCGCCCCCCCCCCCTCTCCCGAGTGAGTTTACTCCTATAGACGAAGCAGGCCCTCCGCAGTTCCGCGATTTCGTCTGTCCACCGGTATTATTGTTGTCGGTTTCGTCCGTAGCGTTTCTGTGGCATTGGATCCTTGCAGAGCCGCTGGAGGAGTTTCGTCGTCTCGTCGGTCAGTCGTTCGGCGCTTTGCCGTCCAGTCAATCTATCGGGAACGTTACCCTTTGGAGCTGGTGCTGCCATCAGCTCTTCTGAGAATGTGTCCCTGTCGAGTCTTTTGAGGTTCCACCGCGGCGGCGGTGTACTCCGTCGGAGTCGAGTTGTGTGGCCTCCCACTTCAAAGGATATGTACTGGTGGTCGCTGGCATTGTAGCCCTTGACCACCCGCCAGCACCTTATCTGTGAGAGGGTTGCGTCCGACGTCAGCGTCACGTCAGGAATGGAGTCCCCGAAGCCCGGTCTTCTGTACATCGGTGTGTTTCCCATGTTGGCCACTGCCAGGTCCAGCCTCGCGGCCATCTCCAGCAGGAGCCGTCCCCGTTTGTTCGTCGTGTTCGTTCCCCACTCGATTGGTCTGGCGTTAAAGTCGCCTCCGACGACTACGGGCCCTTGTATGAGCCGTAGCTCATTCTCGAGGAAAGACACCTTCTCGCCGAACTCCCCGACGGTGCAGTTTGGCGTTAGGTACACGCTGACATACGTCAGAGCGCCTACCGTTGCCCAGACGAAGTCGTCTGCCACACCGCGAGAAGATATCCGGGAGGCGGCATCCCCCCTGACCCAGATGGCGGCGGTGCCCCTGGTGTTGGAGAGCCACGTCGGCGTTGTCACGTCACGGTATTGTTCGGATAGTATCAGTATCGTCGCGTCAAGTTCGTAAGCTATTTGCGGTAGCAGTAGCTGTGCCGTCTGACTTCGGTTCAGATTACCCAAGGAGGACCTTCGTCATGCCTTGGTATTTTTCCTGTTCTCTTCCAGTGCGGCCCTGAAAACAGCGCACGAACCGGTGCCCGGCCGATGCGCCACCTCCAGTTTTTTAACGTGCAGTACCTAGTCGTCGACCCTAACTACACGGCTCCCATGAGCGAGGGGTCGAGATACGCCCGACCACGCGACAAGCATATGCAAGCCTACCAGTTTACATTCAGATGCGGGTCCTCCTGCAACTACTGGTGAAGCCGAGTGACTTTCTAACACTCTGTAGCTCTGCAGGCTGCTACCCGAGTTGGTGGTGCGCAACTCACACGTCGAAACCACTAACGGTTCCTGACCAGCATACGGCCAACCACTGCCCCCACGAGTCCAACCACACTGTCTGGGCCGACTACACGTCGGTGGCTACCCAGCCCCTATGGTACCAGTTTAGATCACCGGTGGGGTCTTCGTGGCACATAATCGTGCCACTACACTTTGCGGGTCCCGCCCCGACGGCTGTGGTAGGCCAGCTGGAACGGCAGTGTCGTCGCTCACCGAGGTTTCCACAGGTATCATCCCGTAGGAATCAGGCTGCGCGAACCCTCCTGCCGAACGATTCACAACGTGAGGCTGTGACCCCACACCTCTCACACAGTCTAATGCCTCGTGGCGCAAAAACAGAAAACACAAACGGAAATACTTGGCGATACACGCACAAAAATGTCACCATGTCCACAGTCTATATTACGCTTTAAGGCGAAAAACCGTATCGTTCGCTGGCCGAGGCCAGGAATGGTCACAATACAGAACACTAACGTAGCACTACACTACACATGTCCACATGTCTATTAACGCGAAAAAATCGTCGCACTTGACCGTAGCCAAGTGTGAATGATACAACACATGATGCCTGTAGACTAGGCTAGTGCTGTCTGTAGCCAGGGTCAAGCTGCGCCCGGTTCAACCCGACGTTTCGGATATATTCCGGGCACAGCTTGCTCCTAGCGGTGTGCGCCATGTCCTTTCTCCGGCTCCGCGTGCAGTTCACGCACTTTGGGGTCGCAGTGGCAAGGCAGGCGCTCCGCAGATGGTCGTTCGAGCCGCAGTGCTCACCGACTTGGTCAGGAGTACTGCAGTTTTTCGCGATGTGGTCGTAGCCACAACACTTGAAGCACCGAGTAACTTTAAGATACTCGGCGCTTCTATATGAGCCCCAAGCGAGGTTCACACGCCCCCGCTTGAGAACTCCTTCCATGTGCCTCATGGGTAGCTGAACAATCCAATTGTTCAGCCCCTGTTTATTCTTAAAATAGTGTTTGAAAGAGACTGCCTTGGAGAGGACAGCCTCCTCCTCGTTCCAGTGCCTGAGGAGGTTCTTCGTAATGAAGTCCCCCTTCAGGTCTTCCTTGGTTGCATCGGACTTCACGTCGTATATGACCAACGACGGTTTTCTCTTAGCGGCAATCACTGCTATCAGGCTCATGCCGCTAAGGTCTGCACTCGTGATTATCTCGGCGTCCTCTTTCGAGGCGACGTTAATCACCACACCCTTATTTCGCGTCTGCCTAACAGACGCTACCTTAAGGGTGCTTTGGTGCTCTTTGAGACCGCGGAGGAGGTCCTTTTGGACCACCTCCGCGCCTCTATCGTCGGACTTGTCGGTGGGCTGCACGACCACGGCCACCGTCCTTGGTTGGGGAGGTTTTCTCCCCAACGTGACCGGCCCGACCGATGGTGCTTGCGCACCACCAGTCGAGCCAGTAGGTCCTCTTTTCCCGACGGCAGACGCGTACGTCTGCCGGGGAGTCTCGTCCTCCTTCTTACGCGTTTCCTCCAGGCGTTTCTCGGTCATCGCCAGACGCCTCTCGTTCTTCATCCCCGCCTCCTCCGTCGGTGCACATGCCACCGTCCCGTTCCCTTTGCATGGAATCTGCCTCCACTCCGAATCTTGTGGCATGCCAATGCTCTCTCCAGAACCACGAAAAAGGACAGTACGCCCACAAATGAAAATGGGTGAGGGTGACAAGGAGAAAGACGTGAGTAGTGCGAATAGAAATGTGCTTACGGCCACGGTGAAAGAGAGTGGATCGACGACGCCGGATGGGCGTGTCGGTATCTCAACGGAGCAGGTGACACGCCTACTCGAGGTCGATGAGGCAGACGTCTGGATTGGCGACAGTGGAGCTTCTCGTCATATTTCTCATCGGCGCGAGTGGTTTAAGAGGGAATGACACCTTATCGCGGTCGGTATGGTAGAACAATTATAGATTCCCAAAAATCTCTGAAACGGCTCTTCAGATCCCGTCGAAACTTTGCCGAACGACGTCAAATATATAGACGAATAGCTGTCAACCCCTCAAATTCAGAAAACTTGAAGCGCAGACAGGTATTCGTCTATCTATTTTACGTCGTTTCGCAAAGTTTCGACGGGATCTGAAGAGCCGTTTCAGAGATTTTTGGGAATCTATAATTGTTCTACCATACCGACCGCGATAAGGTGTCATTCCCTCTTAAGACTCTCCGCATGGGCGTTGGCGGTACGGTGGTGCTTGACAACGACGTTGAGTGCAAGATAGAGGGGGAGGGATGCATCAACCTCGAAGCGTTTTTCGACGGTCGGTGGAATCACGTATTAATCGAGCGTGTGTTATATGTTCTGGAAATAAAGAAAAACCTGCTTGGGCGCCTGCACTGTAAAAAATAAGCGTGTTTTCGGTGTGTTTAAGCAACACAAAACACGTCTACAGCGTTTGTTGGACCTGGTTAAAGCGTTGAAACAACGTGTTTTACTTATTTTACCGTGTTGAAACAATACGCTCTATGCCATTCTTGGTAACAACACGTTTTTAATGAGTTGCCGTAGAACACGCTTAATGTAACACACATGAAGCGTGTCGAATCAACCCATTTTCTCCCGAACAACAGACTTAGTGTAAGGACACGCGACTCGAACGACACAAAGCGTCGTAAAACAACTCACTTGCTTGCGTGTACCACAATCAACACGCGTCCAGTGAGTTGATATTACAATATGGCAACTTCATAACCTCGCTATATTATCGACGGAAGTGCGAAAGAGTTTTTTAAATACGATTTGTGTTATTTCAAAAACTAAACACATAAGTCTTCGCTCGTCGAGCAGACTTACATGAATAGCGAAAATAATTTGCTCTGTGAAACCATGGTAAGTGCAACACTCAGTTTATTGACGTATATATAAAATAATTTTTTGGTAAAGGGTCAATGCAAAGAAATTTTTTTCTTCTGTGCGGATCAATATTTTGTTCGTTGCTAAGGAAAGTTTCTGTCAAAAGTGCTGAAAGATCCTTTTTAAGGGCAAGGGACAAATTTAATTCTATGCGGACCAAGTTTTCCGTTCAGTGCGAAGAAAATTTTCTGTGCGGATTAGAGGAAATTTCTTGTTCGGGGCAACGCAAATTCTTTACTTTGTGCGGACTAATTTTTCTGTCCAGGGCAAAGAAAATGGTTTGTCTGGAGTGAAAGGAATTCCTTGTTCGTGGCAAACGAAATTATTTATTTCGTGCGGACCAACTTTTCTGTCCGGATGGCAGTAAATTTCTTGTTCAGGGCAAAGGAAATTCTTTATTTTGTGCGGACCAATTTTTCTGTCCAGGGCAAAAAACATTGTCTGTCCGGAATGAAAAAAATTCCTTGTTCGGGGCAAACGCAATTTTTTATTCTGTGCGGACCCATTTTTCTGTCCTGTGCGAAGAAAAATTCCTTTGCGGAGTGGAGGATATTTCTGGTTCGGGGCAAAGGAAATTCCTTACTTTGTGCGAACCAATTCTTCTGTCCAGGGCAAAGAACATTGTCTGTCCGGAATGAAATAAATTCCTTGTTCGGGGCAAACGCAATTTTTTATTCTATGCGGACCACTTTTTCTATCTGGTGCAGACCAATTTTTCTGTAGACAGCGAAAAAAATTGTTTGGAGTGAGGGAAATTTCTTGTTTGGGGCAAGGAAAATTCTTTATTCTGTGCGGACCAATTTTTCTGTCCAGTGTGAAGATAATTGTGTTCGGAGCAAAGGAGATTCCTTGTTTGGGGAAAATGTTCTGTTCACTGCAAATCGAAATTTTCTCTTTGGTACAAATATCCTCCTCGCTGCATTTTCTAATTGCTGTGCAGAAAACTTTTTATTCAGTGCTCTAAAGATTTCCTGATCAGTTCGAATAGCGATTTCCTTCACAACGAATTTCTCGATTCACTATATCAAAGTACAAACAGCCGAATGTTTTTATACTTCTTTAATAATTTATCATATTTTTTCAAGATGTGAAATAACTAGCAACGAGTACGGATGTGAAAAAAGGACAGCATAAGAAATTCAAAACATCACACATGCCACAATCAAAGTCGACTGGACCAGGGACCATACGAAATCCCATGATATTACCAGAGCTCACATATGAATCGGAAAAGATATTGGCCATTGTCGGGGGAAGTCATCGACTGTCATGAGAAGCTACTTGGCGTGGGATACTGCATATCTTCCAGTGTTATTCTATCTTTTTCCTTTATGTTTTTATTCGGCCACTAAGGCGGGATATGCATTCAAACGGGAAAAAATTTTCGGCGATTTTTCAAACTAAGGAATAATTATTCTCCATCACCGGTGCGATGGTCTAATGGTTAGCGTGCTCGCCACTAAACCAGCGGACCGGGAGGTCCCGGGTTCGAATCCCAGTCGCGTACATTTCGTCGTGAAATGTTTTTCTTCGGCATTTGGCGGCGAAATAAGACTAGTTCTACGACTGGGGGGCGAACTCGATGACCGGCTGTATTGGTTGTAGGTTTTCCGCAGTTTCCCTACACCCATGACAGAAATGTCATGATGAATATAATGCAGAGGGGGAAGTCGGCTGCGGCCGCAAGAGGGGGGAACGTGAGAAAGATGGAGAAAAAGAAGTAAACACTAGAGGAAAGAAATGGGCACAATGAGGGAAAGAATAGGTGACAAACGCGGCGATAAGCGTGTACCTAAGAAAAAAAATAAAAAAAATATTCTCCATCTATCAAACTGTAGGTATTCTTTAATAGTATATTTAAGTATACAAGAGCGTAAGAGCGAGAGTAAGAGCAAGGTTGCCGCGGCAGTTGTGAATCGGCGTGCAGTCTATAGCTTCCGTAGACTTTGATTTGCAAAAAAAAATCAATTTTTTCAGTTAGAACATGTATAGTTTCTATTTGACAGTAATTAAAATGAAGAAACGTCTAATTTCAGAGAAAGGCACGCGTTTACAAAAAAAAATAACACTTCACGAAAAGTATTTGTAAAATTTGCATTAAAAAAGTAGTTTTTAAATTCATTTTTGAAAAACAATTCTCGTCAAGTAAAAGCAATATTGTCAATATTTCTACCAAGTTTCAACTCAATCGGCTTTATAGTTTTAGAGTAATCCTGCAGGTCAATTTCGAAAATGCAGTTATGGGAAAAAGGGGTTTGAAGTTTACGCCCGCTACGAATCCAAGCGGTAAGAGCCAGCGTTGACAGGCTGCAACGTTTAAAATTTTTCGAATTTAATTTTGAAGGTTCTGGAAAATATACTACATATATCGATCTTGCGTTTAAAGAAAAAAAAGAAATAGATTTTTTTGTCGTTGTAAATGTATATCGCACCTTAAAGGTGTTTTAGTTTTACATCATGGAACATGAAAAGTCGATTTGTACGTTGATAAGGCAAAAGAAAAATAAATACTTTAATTCAAAAATATAATTTTTGTATGTATTCAATAATGTAGATAATACGCCGACTCACCCACATATCTACATACTCACACGCGCGTGCGCGCACACACACACACACACACATATATATGTATATATATACTCATATACAGGAGAGTGATAAAGGCATTTCACATTTTATGCATGTGCGTGCGCGCGCGCAAACACACACACACACATGCATACTCATAAAATGTGAAATGTCTTCATTACTCTTCTCGTTCAATGTAACCATGTATTCCGTTTCTTGATGAAAACACCGCAAGCAGCCGATAGCACAATGGTTAGCGTACATACATTAGGTATAGAAGTAACTAGGTTAGGTAGGTTCGAGACCAGGTAATGACAAAAAAAATTTATTCGCAGAAATTGATTTAAGGACGACTGGCAATCAACAAGTATGGTAGTACACCATTGGAATAAACCACCAGTAACGGAGAAACCTTTCTTTTTATAATTTTCGAACGTGTACCTACGTGACGTTTTGTACATTATTCCCAAGCATCCACAAGTACACAAAAAAGTTGATTTAGCCATCAATACATCTTAAACGTGTTGAAATTCGCGACAAGCGTTTACACGCCTAAAGTGTATCAAAACAACACGCTTTGAACTTGCTGAAATACGCTTGAAGCGTGTTGAAAGAACACGCATAAAATGTGTCGTTACGACAGCAACACACGCGTTACCGTGTTGAAAAGAACGACAAGATTACAAGTTTTTACAGTGTGTGAAAGAAAGAAAGGTTGTTTCATCGGGATCGACGATAAACACGTGACACTGTCGCTGAAGAACGAAGTTGTGATGACCGGAGTAAATCAAGGTAACGCGATTTATCGAATGCTCGTTCGCGTGGTGACACCGGAAGAAAAAACGGAGATCAACGTGTCAACAGTGGATTTAAAAACATGGCACGAGCGGTTAGGTCATGTCGGAGCGCGTGCGCTCGAGGACATGGTGAAGAACGATCTTGTGACCGGGGTAAAGGTGAAGAACGCGGAAAATTTTTTCTGCGAGCCATGCCAGCTCGGGAAGGCGCATCAAAAACCGTTTAAAGAAAAATCGAGTCCGCAAGAAGTGAAGCCGGGAGAGTGCGTACATACCGACATGTGTGGGCCGATTTAGGTGAAATTGCAGGGTGGCGCGAGTTATTTTGTAACGTTCATCGACGAAACCTCGAGTTTTTGTCATGTTTATTTCCTCAAACATAAAGACGAAGTGTTTGAAAAATACAAGATTTACGATCAACTCGTCGAGAACAAGTTCAGGTCGAGGTTGAAGACAGTGAGTTCTGACAACGGGGGCGAATACAAAAACAAAAGTTTCGCAACGTATCTTGAAGGACGAGGAATAAACATGGAGAATTCGGCGCCGCACATACCCCTACAGAACGGGAAGGCCAAGAGGGCAAATCGTACCATTTTCGAAAGCCGCAGGACGATGATACGCGCGAAAGAGCCTCTAAAGTTCTTGTGGGATGAAGCTGTGAACACAGCTGTATATGTGCTTAATCGAACGACGCAGTCTAGCAGAAAAGGCTGAAAGACGGCGTACGAAGAGTGGACCGGAAGGAAGCCAGAGCCGAGCCACGTGCGAATGTTCGGATCGACGGCATACGCACACATTCCCAAACAATTTCGGAGAAAGCTCGATGACAAAGTAAAGACGTTGATACTCGTGGGACACCAGGATGATTCATCTATTATCGTCTGTAGGATCCAGCAAAGAGAACGATGGTTGTGTCTCGCGATGTCGTGTTCAACGAAACTGGTGGTGACGAAGGTACGAGTGGTAGTAACTCCGAAAAATAGGTGCTGAAAATAAAACGAGAGCGAGATATTATCGTTGTTTCGGACGAGTCGGACGAGGAAGCTGAACAGAACGAAGCGGTACCAGGTCAGCAGGAAGAAAGGAACGAAGAACACGACGAACAACGCGAGCAAGAAGACAACGAGCAGCCCGATGAAGCAGCTGGGCGAAAACTTCGAGGTCGCCGACTTATTAATCGACCGCATAGGTATCTACAGATGTGGTAGACTACAGATTCCGTACATCTACAGATGTACGAAATTGATTTTATAGAGTACAGAGGACCGGAAACATTCCAGGAGGCTGTCAGTGGATCTAATCGGGAAAAATGGTCGGAAGCCATTACTCAGGAACTGCTAGCGCACGTGGATAATGAAACCTGATCGATCGTCAGCAAAAAACCGGGCGACAAGCTGAAAGACTCGAAGTGGGTCTTTAAGGTCATACAGGAGTCATCAACGGGTGAGTGTCGTTACAAAGCACGTCTCTGCGAACGAGGTTTTATTTTATTGAAACTCATATATGTGATAGAGCATCGAAAACTTTGAGACACGTCTTTTTTTTATCTGCGGAAAAACGGATTTAAGGCGATGTGCCACATGCCTCCGACCGCTTCGAAATTTTGAAAAAAGAATTCTCCCAAACAGAACAACCGATTGGAATGAAATTTGTTGTGGGCATGCAGGACACTTGCTCCGAGGGGACGACGCCCGCCGTTATCCAAAATTTCCAAAAAAAAATTACAGTTTGTGGTTACCCTGCGAAAAATTGTGAACTATTAACCATTGCATCGCATTTTCGGTAATTTTCTGAGCGTCATCCTCTGGACCGTGAAAGAGCACACATTTTAAGCTTTATTTCACCTGTTTTCATAAACAAATGGCGGAGAAAAAGCATTTTCAAATTTTTACATAAATGTAGCAAAAATGTACCAGCAAAGCTCAAAATATCAGTTACCGGAGCGAGCGTTCAGTTCATCCGTATTCTCACTGACGGCGCGCAGTTCGCTTTGTTTTGCTTGTACCGACCTCGCTCGCCTCCTTTCGGAACAATTTATTTTTTGACAGGTCGAAAGCCGGAGCTATAACCTCGCACATGCGATCGAAATATATTTCATACGATGAGTGTGATAGAGTGTGATATAGAATTTTGTGTGATATAGAATAGTGTGTCATACAGTGGAGTTTGTTTTCGTCGCGTTTTGATCAGTTTTTTTTGCTGTGAAGAGCGCCTCAGGACGCCGGCACACCACCGACGAGAAATCCCGACGAAGAAATAATCGACGAGAAAACCGCCGCGGCCGATTACACGAAGAAGATCGAGGAACATCGTGACATCGAGAAGCCGAAGGAGAAAATGCCAGAACTAAAGGTACGTACGTGCTATAACCTCATAACCTCAATTTACGTACTTTGTCATTTGCCACGATCTTCCCTCGCATTGCTTTCCCGCTCGCCTATGTGTCAAACAGCCAACGGCTCCGGTGCAAAACATTCAAGCTTATTTGCTCTTCGCAGAAATACCGCGGTATTTATTCGTGAAAAAATCGCAGATAGCATATGTTAAAGATGCTAGGGAGCTTTCAAAATCGCGCGCGCAATTTGGTCAAACAGGTGGCGTGCGAGAAAAACGCCACGTGGCAAGCGCGGAGCCGAGAAGCCGTGCCGAGACGGGAGAGTGGGTCAGAAGGTAGGAGAGTCCGGTCTTCTTGCTCGGACAGTCTTAGCGACAGGACGTGAGGGTTCCAGAGCAAGAGTGAGTAAGAGAGAGAACGCGCCGGAAACGAGTAACCACGTCCGGTGGCTCGCGCGAGCGCAAATTACGCGGCGTGCGTGAGGAGCCTGAGTACGCTCAAAACCGCGGTAGTGCGGGAACGTTTAGTATTAAGTCTACCTTAGAATTACTTCCCCTTTATTTTGTACTTACGGATAACGCGCGTTTCCCTACTATGATTTATAGCCAATAAAACATTATAACTGTCAAGTGTGCTGCAAGGACTGGAACTTTCATTTGAGTGTGTGTGCCCTCACTGTGTAAAATTATTTAACACATATTTTCCGATGATCCGTAGCCATTTCCATTACCCCTCGAAATCCTCGATTTCCTGATCAGTGTGCGACCAAAATAAGGCACGAAAATTCAACACCCTTTGCCTACGAACGCAAAACTGTCACGTTTCAAACACGGTTGATTTGTGGACCTGTGGCGATTCCTCGATAGCTTCACCCTGATGACCGAGAGTACTATTGGTATGGCGTACAAAGCTAGAAGACCCTTGGTATACCTGTACGGTAGTACACCGCTACACGCAAATGTACGTGTTACTAATACGGTACTGGTATACTGTGCAATAGTAAAATATACTGATTCCGTATCCTCACCATACTAATACTCGTACCGATAGCGTATGCATACACATGCTAGGTACGGTACCTGGGCTAGCATTTAGAAACCAGAACTAATGTAGCGTCGGATTTACCATCTAGATGGACCATCGGATTTATCAAGGGCAGCAAGAACGCACTGCCGAGGATGAGAAACCGTGTCACTCGTCGTGGCCACAGTATAGAGGCCCAGTGTCCGTGAGGATATCACCGCTGTCTCCAATCTCTCCGAGAGCACCAGCGAGGCTGACCTCAAGAAACTCGTTGAACTCTTCGGCTTGGCTCAGAAACAATATCTCACCATGGATCGCACCACCAATCTGTGCAAGGCCTTTCGCTTACGTATGTACGTTTTAGGACAAAGGGCGAGGACCATTGCATCTCAATGGTTACGGCTACCATCATCTCATACCCAGAATCGACGGGTCCAACACCTCCAGCCCAACCGAATTTAATGGTCAACGGTTAAACGCGTTAAGGTAGAACAAGCGTGCGCTTTTGATTTTTATAGATTTTGTTTAAATATTAACCAGACATTGTTCGTATCATTATGCATTTTTCAGTGAAATGTTAGATAAGTCGACTATTTAGATTCGGAGATGATTGATTTAAAAATTGCAACTTTTAACACAGTAGGGTCTGCATTCAAATTTAGACAGAGTAATTTTCCGTGAAAAATATTTGTCCTATATAAAAAGACACAAGGTCTTAATAACATAAACAATATAAAATATTAATGTTTAGAACGCAAATCTTTTTCTTCGCGTTAAAAGTGTTTAACTTTAGCAACACAATAATTAACTTTTTTCTCGAAATATTGAACAATGCTGTTCTGTGGTATTGCATAATGTCTTCTTATTATAGGGGATAAATATTTTTAACCGAGAGTTATTCTGTCGTTACTGAACGTCTTTAGCAAAACTGGATAGTAAAGACAATTCAAACTTTTTCACTCGTTCCCTAACTAGTTTACTATCTAATCATATTTTTTTTTGAATTTATAAACACAATAGAATGGTACGCCGAATTAAGTGACCTGACTTTCGGCCAATGCAGACCCTGCAGTGTTAAAAGTTGCTATTCAAAAATCCATTATCTCCCAATCTAAAAAGTCAACTGTTCTGAAATTTAACTCAAATTTGCATAATAATATGAACAATGTCTGGTTAAAATTTGAACAAAATCGACAGAAATCAAGAGCGCACGCTCGTTTTACCATAAGGGCTTACACCACTGTAAACGTCCAACATTGACTGATATTTCGCGATTTTTTTTTGTAGAAGGACAAATAAGAGAATATTAATATTCAAGGATGTTATTTGTCATATCTTCAAATGAACAAAATGAAATTTATATTAAAAAATTATGCCAAAAGGTGACGCTGGAGCCATTCTGGCGAGGCATGTTGAATTTGAGACGCCCTGCGGCACACAGTATAGCTGACGCAAATTTGATATTAGAATTTAAAAAAAAATTCTATTAATTTACACAAGTATAGCTAGAGAAATACGTAAAGAATTGTGACAATGTTATTTTTTGTCTAATTGGCAAGCTTTAAACCCAAAACTTAATTTTCGACAGAAAAAAAGGACAATCATTTGGTAATAACTAGTGTTATAACTAACTCATAGAAAATCCCGTACTTGTTTCTCTTCGGAATGTTATTTTAAACATGTATCCAAAATTGGGAGTGAAAATGATGAAAATTGTTGGAGTGATGCTGTGTGCTGTTTTAAAAAATTGTATTTTGAGAAAAACGGTCGATGTCTCGCACACGGGCCAGCCACTGCCACCGCAGACGCATACTGGCCTGCGGAATTTGTTTTACAGGTACCAAACTTGTTTACCCTTATTATAGATGGTTCAAAGCATCTTTTAAGTCAAGTAAAAAAAAACCTTTTTTTTTAATTCCACAGTGTGACCCCTTAGATCGGAGTACACGGTGACGATTGTTGGTCGCGTCTCTTTGAACGAGGCGCGACCAACAATCTTGAAAAATGGTTGGAGGACTATTGTAAGCAAAGGTTACCGAAATATAAAAAAGGACTTCACAAATTTTTATTTTTATTGCGTTCCAACGTTGCAAACTTCAACCTCATACCCTCTCCGTGGAACGCAGTAGAACTATCGAAAATTTAATCGTGGAACTAACAAGGAACATCCCTCAGGTGTCCGCCTCCGATTTTGTTGAAACTCATATATGTAATAGAGCATCGAAAACTTTGAGACACGTATTTTTTTTTATCGGCGGAAAAACGGATTTAAGGGGGGAAACTGCTCCTCAAAGAAAGGCGTGTCGAGGGGAGATTTTGCAGTTTCACCCAGAAGCAGTCCATCGATCTGAATGAAACAAAGACGAAAATTCTTCTAATGAAAAGCGATGAAAAATCCACTATGAAGATGTTAAGAAAAAATTAAATTAGGGGGTAAACCACCCCTCAATTTGCTTTTTTTCACCCCACACTTAAGGGGGTTGTATGCAAATTAATAAAACAGGTATCATTTTGAAGGGCAATTAAAATTCAGGTTGACGCATTTTTGCGTTTCAGCGGGACAGCAAATTGAAGGGGGTAAACCACCCCTTATATAAATTTGTTCATCACCGTCGTGTTTTCTGTGTTTAACATGTATCCGCGGATTCAAAATATTCTCCCTCGTTTTTTAAATTATTACGTTTTTAAATTTTTACATTTTCAGGGTAAACTACCCCCTCTAATTGCTTTTCGTTTGAAGTTTCGCGAAAGGTTCCACGAATTTCGTTAAAACTGTTTTCATTCCATCGGTAATATCAATTTTATGTTTGTGTGCAGGCATATTCGTTTTGAGCTTTAGGAGCGGTACTTTGGGAGTGGGGACGGGGGGCTACCCCTTACTCATAAGGCTGATATTTTCGTGTCGAAACGCTTCGGATTTTAATATGCACGTCCATTAAGCATCTCCATAGGAATAAACATACACTTCTATATATCATTAATGATAATAATTTCCAGAATAAGTTATAAGGCTCACTTCGTATATTTCGGAACGATGATGCGCCTGGATCAAGCGACAATTTAGCCAGCGACGTAGTTTTGTGGAGGCATGGATATTTTTATTATTTTACCGTTTATTTAATTAAACATATTAATGAAACTGAGGGTTTCATAGTAGGTTAACGAACATGTTTTTAATATATTTGACATATTTTATTTGGTAATCATATCAGCTGATTTAATTAATAGTACTTGTGAAAAGTGTTGCAGTCATATGCCGTCAAGTCATTTTCTTTTGATATATACTTTTTTGTTCTAGTCTATCAATTATCAACCATCAACAATCATGGCTCATAATTCCTGCAATAATGATAATCGTCAAAAAAATGCTTTAAACACAACGATTTTTTGCACCATGCACATCTGATAATGGCCAAATTATTGCAACCGGGTATGTCACAATGTGTGTTCGATTCACCAAAACCAAAGGTAACAGGATTTTCAAAATCTTCTAATTTTTTAAATGAATGGAAATGAACAAATTTATGTTAGGGGTGGTTTACCCCCTTAAATTTGGTGTCCCGCTGAAACACAACGACGCGTCAACTTGGATTCTGATTCCCCTTCAGAATGATACCTGTTTTATTCATTTTCATACAACCCCCTTAAGCGTGGGGTGAAAAATGGAGGGGTGGTTTACCCCTTAATTATATTTCTAATCAACACTCTTGTAGTGGATTTTTCATCGCTTAATATTAGAGGAATTT
>OZ023323.1:4240901-4243401 GCA_964007375.1 Ophion obscuratus | reverse complement strand
AGGCAGTCTTTGCGACACGCGGAATGTCCGGATTGGCTCTATTGAATAACTCCTGAATATAATCAGGTACGAAGTCATTTAGCACTTTATACGCTAGAATTCCCAGGAAGTACGTGCGTCTATTCCTTACTGAAAGCCATCTCAGCTGATGTCTGAAAGCCGTTACATGGGCATCCCTCCGCAAATTAAAGATAAAACGAATCCCACTATTTATGAGCCTTTGAAGCTTTATGTCAAGCGTATCAGGGAGGTTGCAAAAAAACAGTTGAACAATAGTCAAGTCGCGGAAAGATCAACGTGCTGATTAATTTTGCTCTTAAATCCATGGGCAGAGAGTTTCGGTGATATTTTAACTTGTGGAGAATGCCATGCACGTCACGCGAGATTTGAGCTATATGGCGCTTCCAGGATAGAGAGTCAGAGAGCATTAAACCCAGATTGCGATGCTCAGAAACGAAGGGTAGTGGGGTATCACCCACCGAAATTTGCGGGAGATCTTCAGTGTCAGAGCCCTTGTACGGCATTGCTACCCAACACAAGGACCTTCGACTTTTGGCAGACTCAAAGACAACCATTTGTAGTCGCATACTCAAAAATCGCATTGACATCCTCGCCGATCAATTCAAGAGTTCGGTTTAACTCCGACGGGCAAACAACTGCGATAGATCTGAGTGTCATCAGCGAATACCATGTGACTCGAAAACCTTAAACACTCAGAAATATCGTTGACGAAGAGGGAGAAAAGCAGGGGACCCAACACCGAGCCCTGAGGAACACCCACGTTCGTGAAAGCCAACGCAGAGCACTGGCCTTGCTCATCAACAACTGTCTGCACGCGACCAGTCAGATATGAATAGGTCCACTTAAGGACCGAATCTGAGAACCCTAGTTTTTTCAGCTTACCAAAGAAGGAGTAGGTGAGGCATCTTGTCAGAAAGCCTTGCTAAAGTCAAACATGACAAGTACAGTTAGCATCCCTGGGTCAATGGCTCTTCTCACATCATCACAGATTCTAATCAGGGCAGTTTGGGTCGAAAACCCTACCCTGTACGCGGATTGTCTGGCGTCCAATAAATTTCTTGACTCAACAAAGGTGACCATTTGCTCCTTAATTATGCGTTCGAAAAGCTTTGATATTTCTGGTAAATTGGCAATCGGACGAGTGTCCGACGGGCGATTTAGGAGTCTTGACTTTAGATAGAGGTCGAACATGAGCTCTCTTCCACAACGAAGGAAAATAACTAAGACTAGTCGAATTGTTAAACAGTGAAACCAAATGATTCACGACCACAGTTGTGCCATTACGGAGACTAAAAGCCGATACGCCATCCGAGGCCTCAGTAAGGAGGACGACTTCAGTAAGTCGAGTTGACGACGAATAGTGTCACCACTAATCGGCAGGAACGAGAAACTAGCACCTTGACTAGGAATATCAGCCAGAAGGCCTTCAATGTGACTCCAATCCAGAACAATCGTAGTCGAGGAGACCGACGCATAGTATTCGTTAAGGGACTGAGCTGAGAAGACATTAAGGGGCGAAGTCAATGTCGATTTAATCAGGCCCAGTCTCCTCAATTCTTTCCAAAGGACAACCGGGTCAGATATTTGAAGTAGCTTTTCACGGTGAAAGTCATTTTTAGCTTTCCTGATATCGTGCGTGAGTTGATCCCGAATACGCCTATATTCCGCAAGACCGAGTAGACTGCTCGCACGTCTCGCAGTCTGGTACATCCGATCCTTACATTTAATACGTCGCCTGAGTTAATCGGTTAGCCACGGAGCCGGCGGTCGAGACGCCGGGAAAGTCCTCCAAGGGCGCGTGGGCATCCATGGCCGAGACTAATGCAAAGGAGACATGATTAGCATTTTGTTCAACGCAGATTCAGAAGAAGCATGACTGCTCGCACTCAGAATAGAAGAAACTGTGTCAACATATGCCTGAGTATCAAAAGATGAAGTACACCGGCGTCGGAGAAGACCCGGTGTTCAATTTTTCAAAAGCCTATTGAGTATGCGACGTCGAGTAGGTTATGCCCGTTAATAAATGGAGTGGCTGACTTGGAATGCGCCATGACTTTGTCAAGGTCATCAACCGCTATGACATCGAGCCAGGTACTGGAGGAATCAGTATGGAATGACGCACCCGAATTTATGAAATATAACGCAGACGAGAGAACAAAGTCTTTTAAATACTTTGATTCGAAACTGTTTCCCAGTAAGTTACAGTTAAGGTCCCCCGTTAATACAATATTTTTATAAGCGTGTGAGAAACTGAAGTAAGCCTGAATGAAATTGTCAAGGAGGAGCCCATGTGGTCTTCTATAGATGGAAGCAAATAATACCGGGTCTGTGCCATTTAGAGATAGTTTCAATAGAATATATTCCGGTGAGTTGGAGAATTGACTAGGGGACATGTGCAGGACATTGACTTTAAGGGAATTGCGTATGAAAACTGCAACCCCGCCACCCTCCTTTCCCTCCCGATCGTTGCGAACGACGA
>OZ023323.1:4217003-4240701 GCA_964007375.1 Ophion obscuratus | reverse complement strand
ACATTCAACGATTAAAGCGATAGAGTTGGTTTAGGTGAAATCTCAAACAAACCGCCGCGCACGTCTTCGAACATCTATTGCATCTCAAGGCCAAATGCCTGGGACATTCGCAAAAGAATAAAATTATGCGAATGATTATGCAATTATGCAAGCGCTTCGCGGATCTTGTCGGAAAAGTTCATGTCAGCAAAAATCTAAACGTCTGTACAAAAATATATAATGAACAAATGTACATGGCACCAAGGATGCAGCTGTTATAGAAATGGAATATAAATCATGATTGAGAGATACACACTTTCAGCGTATATAGGAAGAAAAGCACCGTTAAAATGTCGATTCAGCATCACGTGTCATCTCAAGGTCAAAATGCCTGAGATATTCACGAAAGAATAAAATTATGCGATCAATGCTGCGAGCGCTTCGTGAATCCCGTCGAAGCAGTTCATGTCAGTAAAGTCGTAAAGTCTGCAGAAAAATATATAACGAAAAAATGCACACGGCACCAAGGATGCAGTTGTTATAGAAATTGAATATAAATCGTGATTGAGAGGTACACACTTTCAGTAAATGTTTGAATTTCCGAGATCGCGGAGTGCCTCGCGCAGAGACGTGACGGATAATATCGAAAAAAATCTTTGCGAGCAAGGGGCTCAAATTAGTTCGGTCGAAGAGTACATTGTGTGGGAACAACGATGTGACGAGAATATCGAGTCGTTAGAAGAACAAAGTCGAATTAAACGACCGCGATTATCGATTGGAAATCGTCAATCGTTGGTAGCCCAAATTGCGCGACTTGGAGGCTTCCAGAATTCGGTGCGTCAGCGTTTCATACACACGGGTACTGGACATGACAATCATGGATTCATATGGCGAGAAATTGATACGGCGTTCGACGGTCGTATCTTGACTGGTGTAGTCATAAATCACAACCACATCGAACCTCAACAATTTCTCAAAGACGCTAGTGATGTCGTGCTTTCACGCGTTCAAACCATTATCAACAATCATGGTAGTGTGAAAATTAATACCGTTTTTAACGGCGAATTTGTGGCGGGTGACAAGCGTGCAAATAAAAGCATTAATACTAAATACTATGAACTTTTCAATACGTCTGATTTACGCGAGTGGTACGATCAAAGAGTTATTGAGCCCATTTTAACATCACTCGAAGAGTTACAGGAACGCGACAGCGGGTGGGCATTATCACGAATATATAACTTGACTATGAATATAAATAAATATAACCCAATGCGTGCCGGATACCACATAATGTTATCGCGGTCGATAATGCTAAAAAGAGCAGTTGTTAATGTGAAATCGAGTGATCAAGCATGTTTCGCATGGTCCGTAGTTGCTGCTCTTTATCCAGCCCAACGTAACAGTGTGCGTGAATCTTCATACCCGCACTACTCGACAGAGCTAAATGTTCAAGACATTGAGTTTCCAATGACTATGAATCAAATTAAAAAATTTGAAATTCGTAATGACATTTCAATCAATGTGTACACCATTGAGAACGACAGCACTCTTCCAATTCGCGTGAGTGAGCGCAAGAGAGAAAAGCATGTCAATTTCCTCTACGTGGAAGATCTGCAGCAAAACATCGTTGGACATTTCGCATGGATCAAGAATTTATCAAGGCTCGTCAGCTCGCAATTAAGTCAGAAGCATCATCGAAAATACATCTGTGATAGGTACATAGATTTGATATGATTTAATGTTTCAAAATAATTAGTTCAAAACTGATTTTTTGTTTGTTTTCGCAGATGTTTACACTACTTTCATTCGGAGCAAAAATTGCAAGGGCACACTGTGGACTGTGGCCAGATCAACGATGGTGCCGTCCGTCTACCGAAAGATGCGAACAAATGGCTCACTTTTAAAAACTTCAATCATAAGGAGCGACTTCCATTCGTAATATACGCTGATCTTGAGTGCGTTCTTGCAAAAACGAATGAACAAAACATGTACCAACACCACGAGGATTCTAGTATCGCACACTACGTACATTGTTCATACGATCAATCGTTATGCAGATATGAATCGCAACGTAGTTGCGATTGCATTGCATGGTTCGTCGAAGAACTAAAAAATGCAGCTTTGCATGTAAAAGATATTTTATCTTCAAATATCCCCATGGTACAGTTAACATCCGACGACGAGCTTGAATTTCGAAGCGCGACTAAGTGTCACATATGTGAAGAAGATTTTGCACAAACCAATACACGAGTTCGCGATCATTGTCATTTAACTGGGCGTTACAGAGCCCATTCGAATTGCAATCTAAATTTCAAACAATCATTTTTCATCCCGGTAGTTTTTCACAATTTGTCGGCTATGATGCGCATTTTATAATCAAGGTAGTGGCCACCGCGTTCGAAGGGAAAACTTACGTGCTTCCAATAACAAAAGAAAAATATATTTCGTTCACGAAAACTGTTCAAACTACTACCGAAGAAACAATAAACCAAATCAAATTACGCTTCATCGATTCATATAAATTTCTAACCACAAGTCTTGAGAAATTGGCATCATTTTTTACGACGGACAAACTGAAAATTTTACGCTCACAATTTGATGGCCTACCGATGCACGATTTTACATTATTAACACGAAAAGGTGTCTTCCCGTACGAATACATTGACCATGTCGGCAGATTGAAAGACACGTGTTTGCCGCCGCGCGACTCATTTTACAGTCCCTTGACCGGGGAAACGATCAGCGCGAGCGAGAACATTCACGCTAAGAATGTCTGGGAGCGGTTTTCCATTTAAACGCTTGGTAAATATAGCGATTTGTATTTGAAGACGGATGTATTGTTATTAGCAGATATTTTCGAAAATTTCCGTGATACGTGTATTAAAAGTTATGGGCTTGATCCGACGTATTATTACACTCTTCCCGGATATACTTGGGACGCCATGTTGAAATATACGCACATTACGTTTGAATTATTGACCGACATCGACATGATTTTATTCATCGAGCGAGGTATACGCGGAAGTTTAAGCCAATGTTCAAACAGATATGCACATGTTAATAACAAGTACATGCAATCGTAAGATCCAATGAAATCATCATCATACCTGATGTAATTCGATGTGAACAACTTATATGGATGGGCAATGTGTCAACCTTTGCCTTATGCTGATTTTCAATGGATCGACGACACGTCGGATTTTGACGTATTATCCATAGCGCTAGATTCGCCTATAGGCTACGCTCTCGAAGTCGATCTCGAATATCCGCAACGCTTGCATGATTCGCACAGTGACCTTCCGTTTTGTCCGACACGCGGCAAACCACCTGGCAAGCGCCAAGAGAAATTGCTCGCAACCGTATGCGATAAGAAGCGTTACGTGATGCACTATCGTAATTTGCAGCAGTGTATGCACCATGGAAAATACACCGAACTTTGAAATTCACTCAATCCCCCGGTTGCGTTCATACATCGAATTGAACACGCAGTTTCGCACACGTGCTACAAATGATTTCGAGAAAAATTTGTATAAATTAATGAACAATGCAGTATTTGGTAAAACGATGGAAAATGTGCGCAACCGTGTAGACGTGAAACTGCTAACAAAGTGGGAGGGACGGTATGGGGCAGAGGCAATGATCGCTATACCAAATTTTCACAGTCGAAGTATCTTTTCGGAAAATCTTATTGCCGTCGAATTGCGAAATCTGGAGGTAAAATTTAACAAGCCGATTTATGTGGGTATGTGTATACTCGACATTTCGAAAACATGTTTATATGAGTTTCACCACGAATTCATGATTCCGCTGTATCAGCAAAACTGCAAGGTCATGTATACCGACACCGATGGTCTCAGATACCACATCAAGTCTGACGACGTTTACGACGATATGAAGCGTAACATTGACAAATTTGATACGAGCGATTACCCGATGGAAAGCGTGTATGGTTTACCGTTAGTCAACAAGAAAGTGCCCGGTCTCATGAAAGATGAAAATAATGGTATGGTAACGACGGAATTTTTGGGATTGAGAGCAAAAATGTACGCTTTGCGAGTTGATGGTAAAAAAGACACGAAAAAGGTGAAAGGTGTGAAAAGTAATGTCGTCGCGCGATCAATAAATTTCAATGACTACACTCGATGTTTACGAGAAGAAATTGAGATGACTCGTCAGCAGTTTTGCATAAGATCGAAGATGCACGAAGTTTACACTATTTCAGAGTCAAAAATTGCTCTAAGTCCACACGGAGACAAGCGGTATATCGTGCCGAAAAGTACGGACACTCTACCCTGGGGTCATTATAAAATAGCAATGTAAATGTGTTTGTTAGGTTACATTGTTATACGAGGGTGGGGTGAAAAGTTTCCGGCCTGACCAAGAGATGGTACCACTAGGTCTAGTTTTGGAGCGGCGTCCTGCAGTACCATTCCTACCGAGCTTGTATGTACAGTTTCAGCCCAATCGCTACGTTAGTTTGCGTTTGAGAGCACATTGCGCGAGACGCTTCCGTTGTTTTTGTAAAAATGGAAAAATTGGAAAAACGTGCTGTCATCAAATACTTCCATTTGAAAGGTTTTACACCAAAACAAATAATAGAAGAGATGGATTCAGCACTAGGAGACTCCTCCCCATCACATTCACCTATTAAGCAGTGGGTTTCTGAATTTAAAATGGGTCGTGTGAGCACCTCTGACGAGCCTCGCTCAGGACGGCCCGTTGAAGTCACAACTTCAGAGATGATTGAAAAAATCCATAAAATAGTGTTGGAAGACTGCAGGTTGAAAGTGCATGAGATAGCTGAGACCTGTAGGATGTCAACTGAACGTGTGCGAAATATTTTGCACAAACATTTGAACATGGAAATGCTGTATGCAAGGTGGGTGCCGCGTTTGCTAACGCTCGACCAAAAACTGCTTCGAAAAACCATTTCTACCGACAATTTGGCGCTATATAGGTGTAATCCAAACGAATTTTTGCGTCGATTCATAACTGTTGATGAGACATGGGTCCACCACTACACTCCTGAAAATAAAGAACAGTCAAAACAGTGGGTTGGAAAAGGGGAACCAACCCCAAAGAAGGCAAAGCAATTTTATCGGCAAACAAGTTTATGGCTACTGTCTTTTTGGGATGCGAGAGGAATTATTAGGAGTACAACTTTTCAGTGACCGTTTTACTTAGAGAGCCACTGCGGCCGAAGTAGTGGCCCTAGCTCAATAAAAAAGTGGCATTTTAAACTAGAGGCTCTGCCAATGTAAACGATTTTAAAAAGCTAACGAATACGTGTATGCATTATAAAGTTATAGACACTCAAACATGGCAACCTACGAGCCGAATACTCAGCATTTGCGGGAGGTTATGATTTACTTCTTCAACATCAAGAAATCTGCGGCTGAGGCCCACCGTTTGCTTGCAGATGCTTACGGGGAGGATTCTATTAGTGAGAAAACGTGTCGGCGGTGGTTCATTGACGCCCAAACCGAATATTCACGGATCCAAAGTGATGCTGTGTATCTGGTGGGACCAGCTGGGCGTTGTGAACTATGAGCTGCTCAAACCATCCGAAACCATCACAGGGGAACTCTACGACGTCAGTTGATGCGCTTGAGTAAGGCACTCAAAGAGAAACGGCCACAATTCAACGAAAGACATGACAAGGTGATACTGCAGCATGACAATGCCCGACCCCATGTTTCAAATGTCGTGAAAAAGTACTTGGAAACGCTGAAATGGGAGGTTTTATCCCACCCGCCGTACTCTCCAGACATTGCCCCTTCCGACTATCACTTGTTCCGGTCAATGGCACACGATTTGGCTGACCAACACTTCGGTACTTACGAAGAAGTCAAAAATTGGGTCGATTCCTGGATTGCCTCCAAGGACCAAGACTTTTATCGACGCGGGATTCGAATGCTACCTGAAAGATGGGCCGAGGTCGTAGCTAGCGACGGGCAGTACTTTGATTAAAAAATATGTAGCCACTTTTTTATAATAAAGCCTTAAACTTTTGAAAAAAACGGTCACGTCAAAGTTGTACTCCTAATATATACATTGATTACCTTGAAAAGCGTAAGACTATCACTGGTCAATACTACGCAGAGTTATTGCAACGTTTGAAGCACGAGGTGCAAATTAAACGACCTCATTTGGCGAAGAAAAAAGTTTTGTTTCATCACGATAACGCACCAGCGCATTCGTCGATTGTTGCCATGTCCAAAATCCACGAATTGAAGTTTGAATTGATGCCGCATCCTCCCTACTCTCCAGACTTAGCCCCCAGCGACTATTACCTGTTTCCTAACCGCAAAAAATGGCTTGGCGGAAAAAGATTTAAGAGCAACGAAGAAGTTATCGAAGCTGTACATCAGTATTTTGAGGAGCTTGACGAATCTACGTTTAAAACTGGTATAACTAAATTAGAACACCGTTATGAGAAATGTAGCAGTGTTGATGGAGATTATGTTGAAAAATGAAGCAAAAAAAAATTTTAAACATCGTTTTTCTTGGTCAGGCCGGAAACTTTTCACCCCACCCTCGTATTATTATAAAATAAAAATGGATAGATGTCATGAATGTAGTAATGTAAATTTGATATATATTGGAAAATATTCATGTTATATATAATGCCAGTATGCTAATGTTTACACGATATAATAATTAATTTTTATAAGGAATGGTGAATGTATACATAAATAAAATGGTATGCCTATTGAAAATAAACTTTATTGAATTTTTCATATATTTTATAATAGTTATTACAATATGTTATTTTTTGTATCCCCGAGCCCTTTTGCGTATTATCTTCTCCACGAGATATATGTTTGGATTGGCAGCACGTTGCAGTTCGTATTCGTAGAATCCTCCAGCCATTGGATTTCCACTTGAGTCCTCGACTAGGTACGTTACAGGATAAGTTTGTTGCACCCTGACGATTTTAAACACTTCGATGGTCCAATTTGGTGTGAAACCTTTTTCAAATATTGTCTTGAATTTGCTTACGCGCACAAAATGATTGACTTTGAATCCTGCAGGAGCCGCAATTTTTACATTACTGTATACGGTGGTTAAGAGTTTCTCCGCGATCGCAGGAGTAACGTCGATGGGCCTCATGCCAATCGTACGATGGTTTCGAGCATTGTACTTCATAACGAGTTGCGGTAACGCATCGATCCACTTGTAATTACCATTGAGTGTAAACATTTTCCACACATTATTTTCGACAGTGCGATTGAATCGTTCGACGAACGAGGCCTTCATAATAGAATACGTCGAATAATGATTGATGTTGTATTTCTCCATGAGTCCTTGCACGTTTACATTGTAAAATTCTCTTCCTTTGCCGGTGTGAAGATTTTTCGGATATCTGCTATGGTCATGTATGATTTTCGCGATCGTTGTACCCATTTCGTTGCCAGTTTTACTTTACAAGGGTACGGCCCATGCATACTTGCTCAACACATCGATGACGGTGAGGATGTAATTGTAGCCTTTGTTGAAACGCGAATACGGTCGCATTTCGACTACGTCAGCCTGCCACAAATCATCATACCCACGTACGATGACACGTCTTCGCAGAAAGTTTTTTCTTGCTGGTGCATGTAATTTCTCCACGAGCTGCTTTCCTTCGGACGTTTTTTCTTCTCCGAGCATATCGTGTGTTTGACCAGACGATTTTTACAAATCTTCCTGCGTTGTGTCAGCTACAGCGTCAGTTGCATACTGAATCGTTTTATACGTATCGTTCATAGTTATTCGAAGCGTATCCTCTAGTGCGATGAATTTCTTCTCGAATTCATCCAGGCATTCTGTTAACAGCTTGATTTTCATTTCCACGTAACGTTTATTAGCAGCATCTCAATCCCCTTCAGGTAGGGCTACGCCTCGTATTTTACGTGATCTTGCATCGAAGCCACTAGAGGTTAGACAGAGAGCATTATCACGTGTCTAATTTATTATTAGCTCAGTCCACTGATAGTATGAATTATCCTATGCTCCAAGCGATGATCCGAATTTATTGATCGAAAACTCGGTATCAATAGCGATGAAGGAATGATCATTATCATCGATGCATAGGTTAATTTATAATGAGACCCGCTTCGCGAAGTTCCTCAATAATCGACATTATCTCATTGTCGTGAGCATTGTTACCCGCGTGTCGTGAAGCTTCCGACAAGCGCAAACGATCGACCAACTCATTGGGATCCTTCCAATGTACGTAATCGATTTTGTTGTTATTTAACGTCATGGCGAGCGGTATTTCTATACCTCTTCCAGTTTTTCGGTCGAAAGTTAATGGTCCAATTATACATTTATACTTGAAGTCTTTGTTACCCAATACAGGATTGAGTATATTGCTACCACGTCGATGTGCATTTGTTGCTAACAATATACTTTTATATTTGTTTTTGTCTTCTTCGGTGTATACTGCATCGTTAGGAATTCTCTTGAAGATTAGCTCATAGAGTCCAGGGGTTCCCAAGTATTTTATGCCATCGATGAATATGTTATCATCATTATCCACATCGAAACGCTTATCGCCTAACGTCATTTCTTCATTGGTAAATTTGACGCCATACACGTAATCCATGCTGGAATTTTTCTCTTGTGAAAGAATACATGAAATATATTGTTGACCGAGTGGACCGAAATGTTCGCGCAATGTATTTTGACCTTCAGCCGTTTTTAATTGACGTTGAACTGTAGACATGAATGATTCGGGCGTAGTCTCAAAAATGTCTTCTTCAACATTGGTGGCTGGTTGCAAGGGTACAGCAGCCATCGACGTATCATCCAGAGATTCCTTTCGTCGCTTGCGTTTCAACTGATTCGGTGTAGAAGTTACCAGCGAATCTTGAAATAACGAACGTGTTCGCTTTGTTCCTTGTTTCACATCCTTCTCTATGTCCTTTGCTTCCGACATACTCAACGATTCAATTTCCGGCCCAAGAGATTCAACAGCAGCTAATTGCTCAACAATCTGCTTGAGAGGTTCGGTGCTTGGCTTGAAGTGTCTCTCCAATGCAAGATCTTCCATTTTTCCAGTCTTCAAAGCTTGATATTTTTTGCGTATTGAGTCGCTTGTTTTCGCAATTTTCCTGGCAATCTTTTCATCTGTATCAATTGTCGTCATCATGCCCACACGAAATTATTTGTCGGTCGTTGCACAGCTGATGTCTCAATGCCGACTGACCACATTACGGTATTGCAAACTCGTTAAATCCATTTCTATATCGACCACCGGGCAATGAGCTATCTTTGTCAATCACCATGAAGATATATTTGTGATGCCAACATTTTTGACATAACACCAGAAAATCTTCATACGACATGTCCGTATTTACATGTTCATTGTAAACATGTTTCAAGTTTGTACGATCTTGTTTAAATAAAATAAGCAGATTCACATTGTCGCGTATAAGATGCTGGGGAACCTTGGCATATGTTCGGCAAAGGTAGAAACAATCAACGCTCGAGTGTCTGCCCATCGTAAAGTACTCTCTTACTGTATTTTGCTTGTCACATGCTGCGTCATCGAAAGTAAAAATGGAGTTTGGAAGCGCTTCGTGCGGTGGGATAACATCACTATTATTTGAGAATTTAAAGTAGCCAATTTCATTAATCGATGTCAGCAGATTATCCCAATATTGATATTTTGGCTGTTGAAGCGATTTCGAGTATATATATAGGTTTTCAAAACGTACAACATTTGGACTTTCTATGAAACTTAACAACACATTGGTTTTCCCACAATTTGAAGGATCGCAAATAATGCTGCGTATCGTAAGTGACAGCATGTCTCCATGCTTGCGTACGTGTTGGCCCTCCATTACTCTATCGTCGAAATTGGTCACTTGAATCACCGTCGCTTGTTGCACGAAACGCATGTTTTCTCTCTCGAATCCAAACACACATTCGCCCAAAATGCGTCGTGTGAGGAGTATTTATAGGAGTGCACCGAGCCAAATCCGCTCAGTATTGAGAATGTTTTTGTACCCATCGGACGACTGCAGTATTCTCCACATAACGGCTCATCAATTCCAGTTTATTCAAAAAATTGTTTTGTTACAAAATTTTCATCACTTCGTTGACATTTTGTGGGAGAGGCTTCCCGAACATATAAAGACTGATTCGGAAGTACAGCAATATCGCCGATGCACGCGTCATTGGAATTTATCGGGACAGCTAATACACATTGACGGTCCAGCACCGTTTATAAATAATTGTGCCGAATGTCAAAGAGAAAAGGCAACGGTTTGTCAAGGTCCCACTTGTAGCGCAAAAAAAGGCCTTTTTCATGAATTTTTTTAAAGAAAACTATAAAACTTTTTTAATCGATCAATATACCATTTTAAAGAACACATCTTACAGAACTTTCAGTAATTTTTTTATTGAAAAATATTACATTGTTTAGTGGCAAATAGCCGTCAATGAAATAATGTTTTTCTATACACGGTTTGCGGTGACCAACATTGCGGCGAAGTGGATCATCTGAAAAAAAAATGCGGATGGATTTCGTAAAATATAAGTATAATCGAGTATATAAATCATAAGTATAAAGTAAAGTCTTTAATCGAAGGATTTTAAAAAATATTCATTTTTCACAAAATGGCGGACAGTCAAAGTTAATGGTTCGATTTTAACGAAAAAATCGAACGATTAAAGACTACATTTTTATGTATTAAATAAGCCTGCAAAATTTCAAGAAGATCGGTTCATTAGTGTTCAAGTAATCTTGGTCACCGACTTCAGAAATGCCACTTTGAGAAAAACGCGTTTAAAGTTTCAATTTCAGTTTACACGAAGAAAATATTTTTTTTTGTAAACTTACATAGAGTCATCTATTCCGGGCCCATACAGATATTCTTCCGCCGACGATGCCGCTTGCAAAATGTAAATTTGGTGTTGCCTTCCTAACATTCTTCCTTCACGAGTGCCCTCGGCCGCACGTCTCTCTGCCAGTGCAATCCGTGCTTCGTCCATTTTATCAGCGTATTCGTGCGCGTTGTGTCCACAGCTCACTCCGATTGAGTTCAAATAAAATAATAATGATTTTGACCTCCGTTGAATAGTCCAACGGCAATATAAGCTGCTAAATTTACAATGATTGCTCCACTCGAGACGATTTTTGGGCTGATTTTCCAAATAAGTTGGTTGAAGCTTTCGTTGTTATTTTGATTGAAGCCACCGACGCATCTTTCGAGTAAAGTTTCCTAACTCAGATCGTTGTATATAGGTCTGATGGCATCCAATACATTTGATGGAAGTAGTTTGTAATCGTGTTGAAAAGCCTCGTTTCTCGCCTGAGCTCGTTGATACGGACACCACGATTCTTCACCGGTTGGACATCTCTCATGGTGTGGATTTGCATCGGTTGAACTGTAATGATCGAAGGTCGCCCATATTGCCTCATGCATATCGTGAACCGAGGCAGAATGGCGTCGAATAGCAAGTCCATAGTACACAGTGAGCTTGTCAATAAATTTTTCTGTCAGCTGTCCTTTACCACCAAGCTTTTTGTTTTTTTTTTTACTAAATTATGAAGGCGGGATCCCATACGCTTTTGGACGTGACCGATGCATTCTTTTTTTATAACTTCTACGTCGCCATAAGGATGAGAATTTACTAGCCCAGTGTACGTTTTCGAATCTCCGTCTCCAATATAGTAACGGTACAGGACATTATATTTTTCTATTGAACGTTTGAAGGTTTCGATAATGGAGTCCACCTCCATTTTTCCCGAGGAGCCTTCATGATTTGCACTGCAATTATCTTCGTGTGTTTCGTACCATTCTACGTATTCCGCATCATTTAGCTTATGTTTCGACGCTTCACACATTTTATAATACGCACTTTTTACCACAAGATCACGTACTTTTCCGCTGTAGTAGCCTATGACTGATGTGACTCCGAACAACGACGTATATCCTCGCTTCCTCCAGGATCCATCTCCGGAAACTGTTAATTGAGGAGTTGCATCGCCTTCTGCATTAGGTGTATCTTCAATTTTTTCTCGTACGGTTTTTTTAAATATTACATCTGCATATGTTTTCACAGACTCATAAATACTTTTCAAAATTATTGAATATGTAGTCTCGCTAAGAAACCTTGGCATGTCCAGAAGTCCGCAAAATTTTTGTGCTCCAGCCAATCCTATGCCGAGAACTCGCATGGTGAATATAAATCGACGATTTATTTCATACGAATGTTCCAAAAAAGGAGAAGATGGTATCAAATTATCTGCACATGAGTCACATTTCAGAACGATTTTGAAGCCTAGTCCTCTTGCACTTGCCGTTTCAAATGTAATATTTTCATTACACGTTTTGCACTTCACTAAATTTGAAATAGCAGCAAACACAACCCAAATGTTCAAAATCCGATATTCAATATTAGGACTTTGATTCACAGTCATATCAATATTTTTTTTCAGTTTCTTCCCAGACGTGCTGAAACTTTCAGTTTCCGTTTCGGCCAGGTTGGCCTTAAAAACACCCTTCCTTTTTTTGGTCGAGATTTCCGTTAATTATCACTGCTTCTTGTTTTTCGCGAACCTTTTTTTCGATCCATTTTTGAATGTAAAATGAATAAAAACTGCGCTTATAATATTATGAACGGCGGAATATACGTCTTATATAGTCGAACTTTCGAGCTACACTGACGAGTTTAGACCATAACAGACAACGAAAATACGTTTTTATAAATTCCAGTCTATTATATGAACGTTGTGAATGCCAGGTATACGACCCTTTTTATCGAACAATGCATTGAAGGTCGGAGGGAGGGTCGAGCGCGCCAGACGGCAGACTAGCCGGTCGTTTACACAATGGGTTCTCCTCTTTCAACGCTCATATCTCAGTCAATTTTGTTCGGATCGACTTGAAATTTTCAGGACATATTCTCAGATACTTATACTTCAAAAAAATGCAATAAAAAAATCGATTTTTTTTAAATCGCAAGTGGGGGTAACCCCTTAAATCGTGCAATAATTGCACTTCCGATCGAGTTACATATTCCCGGATATCAATTTTGTGGACCAGGCACTCAGTTAGAGCAGAGATTGGCACGGGGTGATCGTGGTATAAATCCATTGGATGCCGCTTGTCGCGACCACGATATAGCCTATTCTCGAAGCAATCATTTAGGCGAAAGACACGTTGCGGATCTTGTAACTTGTAACTTGTAACTTGTAACAACGGCACGAAAACGTATTACTGCGAGAGATTCGACTTTTGGCGAGACAACAGCAGCGACCGCTGTTTGAGCAGCTATGAAAGCAAAAACGAAATTCGGCATGGGAATGAAGACAAAAAACTCATCGACAAAGAAAAAAAAACCCGTTAAGAAGAGAATACTGCCGATAGCAAAGCGTGACGGAATTTTGCCAATGTTACCATTGCTGGAAGTTCTTGGTTCACTGGCTAGTGGAGCAGCTGGGATGGCAAAGGCTGTGAATGATAGCAAAGCGGCGCAACGTCAACTTGAAGAAATACAACGTCGTAATCGAGCTATAGAAGGCTATGGGCTCTATCTCGCTCCCTACAGGCGTAGACAAGGATGTTCAACTAAGAAAAAAAAACGTCAAAACACGGTGAAAATGCCCATGGGTGTAACAACTAATGTACAATTGGAATGCTTAGCCAGGCGCATGCGCATACCATTCTTCAGAGCGGTCTTCATGCGCAATAATTTACCAGTTTATGGTGGCGTGCAACTAGATGAGAGCGGTATAGTAAATTTGGATGATGCCGATGGCCCCAGTACGCATTGGGTAGCCTATGCCAAGAAGGGGAGTCACATGATATATTTTGATAGTTTTGGAAATCTTCGACCGCCCAAGGAGTTGGTGCGATATTTTGGACCAAATACCACAAAAATACAATACAATCGAACATCTTATCAGAATTATAATCAGAGTATTTGCGGGCAATTTCTCCAAAACGTCGATGATCAATATGTATTTAAGCCGTGACAATGTGTCAATCAGCTCAGTATTCGAGGGAAACATGTCACTGACGCTTACGTTGACCGGCAAGAGTAGCCTTCGAACCGCAAATTATTTTCCCGCTATAGATTTCAACGGTGACTGTTATGAGCTCGGTTTGACGGATTTCGAAACTTATCACACAATACCAAATGTGAATTCATCAAACAACAAATTTTACTTTGACAATGATGACAAAGAAATTATAATCCCTGAAGGATCGTATGAACTGAGAGCCATAAATGCGTATCTGAATCGTGCAATTTTACTCAAAGGGGTTGATAGCGGTGATGATGTTGAAAATGAAATTATTCGTCGAAAGGTTGATAACGATGACCTCGATGAAAATGGCGAATACCCAATCGTGCTACGTGCTAATCATAATACACTAAAGAGCGAAATCAAATGTGCGTACAGAATAAATTTCACTAAACCCGACAACGTAGGATCCGTGTTGGGATTTCCATCAAATCGAATACTGCATCCCTGGAAATGGCAGGAATCTGATGTACCGATAAACATAATGAAAGTCAACATTATCCGCATAGAATGTAGTGTCACCACTGGTGCGTACTGCAATGGCAAGCGTGTACACACTATACATGAATTTTCGCCGAGCGTACCAACAGGATATAAGATATCGGAAACACCTGCGCAAATCATTTATATTCCGATCGTTGTGCGGAGCATTACGGATCTAACGATACGTATGGTGGATCAAAAGGGAAAACTACTCGATTTTCGAGGAAAAGAAATTACGATGAGATTGCACATACGAAAGCGACGCTTGTGATGCTCGTTCTGTACGACACGGAATACGCCAGACATAACATTTCTACGCGAGATAATACGATCCCACACGATAATACTCTTGCAAGAAGACAAGCGGCATTGAGTGTTAAATTGCCCGCAAAGAAGAAACTCAGTGCAGCGAATCGTGAATTTTTAGAATCTCTGGGATTTATTGTACGACATACTCGAGGCAAAAGAATGACTGACGTTTTGAATATCAGTGGAGAGCCAATCTTTAAAGATCGTATCATCAAAATTGAGACTCATACGTACAATCCGTATGCCAATTCAACGTTTGGACTCAGTGATGAAATACGAATTCCTATACAACGCCAAGACTTGTACACCCTACCATCTGAAAGTCTTCTCTACGTTGAGGGAAAGTTCAGGGTGCTTAAAAAACCTGACGATCAAGCGATAGTAGTATTGGGAAACAATTGCGTTGCATTCATGTTTGATAAAGTTCGTTATGAGCTCGATGGTGCGGAGATTGATCGCAATCGAAACATTGGAATAACAACCACGATGAAAAACTACATCTCTCTAAGCCCTGAGTGGAGTCATACTTTGAAAAATGCTGCGTGGGATGTAACACATAATAATGGGGGAAAATACTTCAATTTTTGTATACCTCTCAATATATTGCTAGGATTCTGTGAAGATTACAAGCGCGTTGTTATCAATGCTCGTCGTGGGCTAAATCTGATACGTTCGCGCAATGATAACAATTGCGTCTTCAGTCAGCATCCATTAGTAGAGGCAGAAGTTGAATTGCTCAAAATACAATGGCGTATGCCTCACGTAATATTAAATGAGATAACTAAATTGTCAGTACTTCGAACATTGGAGAGTGGGCGGTACTTGAATATGAGCTTTCGCTCTCGGGATCGATACGAGTATCCACTGCTTCAAATCACAACGAAACACTCATGGACTGTGAAAGCTGCCTCCCAGCTAGAGAAACCATAATATGTAATATTTTCGCTGCAGACTGGCAAAAAAAATTTTATGGCAAAGGACATTACACTATTCGACGCCTGCAAGCTCGCCAATGTTAAACTTTATCTCAACTCGGAATCCTATTCTTACGATGCTTTGTATTTGGACTTTAACAAAAACAGATTCGCCATTTTGTTCAATATGTACTCTCGATTCCGTAAATCTTATTACGGCTGTAATAGTGATAATTGTTTGCTCACTATCGCAAAGTTTCAATATAACGGCCCTCTCACGGTTATCGATTGCTCGCATCAGAACGAGTCTGTGAAAAATGCTACCGTGGACGTGCGAATAGAGTTTGAATGTAAGGAAGATTTGCCACCAAATACTACTGCCTATTGTTTGATCTTGCACGATCGCGTTGTTGAATATTGTTCATTGACAAACATGGTTCGTAAAATTGTATAGATCAGCAAGTAACCCCCGCTCGATAAATAAATAATTTAAAGACGAGTTCCTTAAATATTGACGTCAGTCATCAATTGATCTTGCTATCGACTTGATCGAGCTAATACATCTTCGTTATGTCTGTGTCTACATTTGTCGATCTACAAGGGTTCATTGTTGGGAGCAACTTTGTCGTGAAGGAATTAGCGATTCTGAGAGCGGAATGTGTGTTCTCTCATTACATTTTCGCAAGTATCATACCATGGAGACTTCTCACAAAATCTGAGAAATACGAAGCGTCATGGCAGATTCGAAATCATTATGGTCTAAAGTGGGCCTATGGAAACGTTCTATATAGCATGGCTCAAGGTTTAGTAACGGCGGCAGTTGTGGGCCCAACGGAAGACGATATGTATCCTATCGTATATGTTGACGGCTATGAAAAATGAACTAGCTGATATATTAAATATGAAAAATGATCTAGTTATTGAAATGTTGGACGTGGGCTTTGGCGATATGGATATCTTAAGTAAATTAGGCGTAAGCCTAATTTTTTCATGGTTTTCGCTCTACGATGCGAAAAGCATGAAAAAAAATGGTGCATTACAAAATGTATTTAAACTGTTTAATTGGTAGTTGAATCATGAAGATTCATGCAAATAAACGAAATGTGACATTATGTGATTTTTTAATTCTCCTCACCCCTTTCTTTGTTACATTATCTGTTATGAGATTACACAATTGTATAAAATATTGCTCTTAAACGTTCGAGAGACGTATGTGAGACGTTCATGAGACGTTCGGAGACGTTCATGAGACGTTCATGAGACGTTCAGAGACGTTCGGAGACGTTCATGAGATATTCGTGAGACGTTCCTGAGACGTTCTTGAGACGTTCGGAGACGTTCGGAGACGTTCGTAGACGTTCGTGAGACGTTCGAAAGCGTTCAATAGATGTTCGCAGACGTTCGTGGGTTTGATTGTATGTTGGTGAAATCCCAAACAAACCCAACTGCTTTAGTCGTTGAATGTCTAAAGTTAAATGTATATCTCGCTCTATCTCACATGCATGCGATGCGGTCGCTCCATCTCTCATTCTCGCTCTCACTCTCTCTCTCTCATGCATACGTGTAATCTGATCGCTTCTCTCAGTGACACGGGTCAACCAAATTGGCTCTCTGGCGAGAGTCGCTAAATAATAAAATCCATAAAGTAAACAATATAAGACAGAATAAATCAACAATAAATTTTAAGTATATAAAAATCAATAATCGATGATCAATTAATCGATAATCGATATATACCCCCCTCCTCCGCTCCAACGATTTCCCCCTCCCCGCGTGACATCATACCCCTCCCCGCGTGAACCCCCCGCCCCGCACCCCCCTCAGTGAACCTGAGTTAGAACCGGCCTAGTTATACTACTGGAGACTTCCTTAAAAAATAGCTCGAAAACCACTTTATAATGGTTTTTTTCAGCTACAAAGGAATATGCATCATATTTTTTAAGGTTCCAAAGATTTCTTAAAAGTGTTTCAAACAAAACGATTTTTCGAAAATTTTACACCCATGACCTCTAAACAATTCTCCGATCGTCATTGCTAGAAAATTCGATCCTTGGAGAATTTCCTTGGATTCGGCAGAAACCTGCCGAAGATGAATTCTGGCAGAGAGAAAAAATGCTAAACGTATTTTTTTTGCAATAAATATAGCATTTTACAACTCTTTCGCAGAGTGAGACTCGGTCAATCTCGTTCGCTCGCGAATTTGGTCAGCGGTAGCCAACCTGCCGAAAATAAGCCATGGCAGAGAAAAAAATGGCGAACGGAATTCTTTAAACAAAGAGCATTGTAATTTTTTTTAAGTTTCGGAGGATTTTTTAAAAGTGCTTCCAACAAAACGATTTTTCGAAAATTTTACACCGATGGCCTCTAAACAATTCGCGATAGTAAAATTTTACCGCTCTTCTGTAGAGCAAGACTTCTCCGATCGTCATTGCTAGAAAATGCTATCCTTGGAGAAACCTGCCGAAAATGAATTCCGGCAGAGAGAAAAAATGCTAAACGTATTTTTTTTGCAGTAACAATAAAATTTTATCACTCTTTCGCAGAGTGAGACCCGGTCGATTTCGTTCGCTCGCGAATTTGGTCGGCCGCAGACAACCTGTCGAAGATAAGCCATGGCAGAAAAAAATGCCGATCGCAATTGTTTAAACAAAGAACATTGTAAAACTTTACAACTCTTTTGTAGAGTGAGTCTCCAGCGATCTCGGTCGTGACTCCAGATTTTAGCAGAGATCGAATTCGTCGATGATGAGCGACATCGAGATGCCAAATAGTCTTCGAGCTTATTTGTTTAAATTAATTTAAAAAGAGTGGAGAAATGCTAGCACCCTTCCACCATACGCGTCTCTAGTAAACCCTGTTTGCTAGAAAGTTCAACCATAAAGAAATTTCCACCGATGACCGCCGTGAACAAAAAAAATCGATTCGAGGGCATTTGTTTAAACAATGCGCGATCTCAAAATTTCACCGCTCTTTCGTAGAGCGAGGCTAGCGATCTTGATTGTTCGAGAAGCTGACCAGCAAAAATGCTGCCAAATATGAACCCTGGCAGAGATAAAATGCTGAACGCATTTGTTTAAATAATGAGCATTGCAAAATTTTACCACTCTTTTGTAGAGTGAGTTTCGAGCAAATTCGGTCGCTCGAAATTTTGGCAGGGATCGAAATCGTTAACGATGAGCGGCATCGATGTTACAAATTGTGCTCGAGCTTATTTGTTTAAATGAATTAAAAAAGTATGGGGAAATGCCTGAGTCTTTTGGTTGTGGCCGTCGTCGAAAAAAAATCGATTTAATGGTTGCATATACAATGTAAAATGCAACAAAGTTTCACCGCTCTCCTGCCGAGCGAGCGCATGCTTCCAATACAAGCGTACCGTGGTCGCTACGCATAGTTGTGTGAATTGTGTGACACGCACATAGATGTAAGGTGCTTGCATACGACCGAACGGCGTGCGAGAACGGGTTCGTTCTTTCTGCAACGCGGTCGGCGTAGCAAACACACACACACACACAAACACGCGCGCGCGCGTGTGTGCGCGGCGTCTTAAATTACGTTTTTAAATTTTCACATTTTAAGAGTAAACTACCCCCTCTAATTGTTTTTCGTTTCAAGTTTCACAAAAGGTTTCACGAATTTCATTAGACCTGCTTTTATTTCATCGGCAATATCAATTTTATGTTTGTGTGTGCAGGCATATTCGTTTTGAGCTTTATGAGCGGTACTTTGGGAGTGGGGACGGGGGGCTACCCCTTGCTCATAAGACTCATATTTTCGTGTCAAAACGCTTCCGATTTTAATATGCACGTCCATTAAGCATCTCCATAGGAATAAACATACACTTCTATATATCATTAATTATAATAATTTCCAGATTAAGTTATAAGGCTCACTTCGTATATTTCGGAATGATGATGCGCCTGGAACAAGCGATAATTTAGCCAGCGACGTAGTTTTGTGGAGGAATGTATATTTTTATGATTTTACCGTTTACTTAATTAAACATATCAATGAAACTGAGGGTTTTACAGTCGGTTAACGAACATGTTGTAAATATATTTTGACATATTTCGTTTGGGAATCATAGCAGCTAATTTAATTAATAGTACTTGTGGAAAGTATCGCAGTAATATGCCGTCAAATCATTTTCTTGTGACATACACTTTTTTTTCATATGATAACTATCAATAATCATGGCCCATAATTCCTGCAATAATGATAGTCGTCAAAAAAATGCTTTAAACACAATGGCTTTTTGCACCATGCACATCTGATAATGGCCAAATTATGGCAACCGGGTATTTCACAGTATGTGTTCGATTCACCAAAACAAAAGGTAACAGGATTTTCAAAATCTTCTGGTTTTTTAGATATATAATTACTTTTATAACATGAATATTTAAAAAGGTTAGAATACCGCGGTGATGAGAGTTGATTGCGTGTAAGTGATTGCAGTTTAATTATATTATTCCTCAAGTGCAAATTCATATCAGATTTGAATAATATTACACTGTCTGAAAAATGTCGGACGAAATGTTTCCACACCCTGAATCTAAATACATCGAGCGGCTGAATCTTTCCAGTTGTACCTTTTGGAATAATCATTGGGATTATTCTCTTATCACGAGGTGTCGCTTCATGAACAACCTTAGGGCAGTTTCCACTCCAGGAGTCTATCAATAATACGCTATGTCTCCCGACGTTAGGAAAGAAAATCTTTTCCAATCACGTTTTGAAATGCTCTGTTAACACAAAACACATTCAATATTTTAAAAAATACTCATGTTGACATCAATTACATTTCATATTTTAAAAAAATAATTCATTATAATATTCAAGGATCCGTACCAGAAGTAAGTTTTCCAGATTTGGATGCTAATACAAAGACGTTTTCTGCTTGAAATAGCGCTTTCTCTACTCCTGGTCCGAATTCACCCTTCGTCTCGTTTAAAACGATGAAAAGTGGGGAAAGTTATTTCCCCTCAGCGCTTATAGTAGGCTGAATCGTATAGCTATGAGTTATTGACGAAACTGACTGTACAACGCATTCAACTTTCTTTTCTCCTTCCGTTGCAAGAGTTCACGCTGAATGAATTTCCACATGAAAACCGCTTTGATCCGAATTATACACATTTTCCGTTCCATACTTTTTTATCAGTGGTGCAACATCGGCGACAATTTTTTCTGCATTTTTCCGTAAAAGTTCTTCTTCTCCCGTAGTTTTGCGCGTTACAAATTTATTGATTTTTCTGGAGACAATGCGATGCTGTTTTTTAAAATTCCATAGCCAATTATGAGAGGCCTTAAATCGCACATCGTTGAAAACTATCTCCTTTTGGGAATGTAGCGCCCACTTCTGATTATATCATGTATAATGATACCAGCATCTATAGCAGTTTTCATATTCTTAAATGCATATCCAGAAATTTGCGCTAGCTTTTCTTTATAAGTACCGCCTTTATTCAGCTGATGTGCCCAGCGCCGCAATTGTCTTTTGAACTTGACATATCTGTATTTCTGTTGGACGGTTTTAAGGCCATAGTTTTTTGTCTTACCAGACCACCAGTATTAAACTGCTTTATTTTTGTCATCGTAGTTCACCTCATCATCACTGGAACAGGCATCAGAATCACTATCACCAGTATCCTTTTGCCATACGGTATCTTCTACAGTATTGGCTTCGTACTGTTTAAATGGTTCTTGAAAAGCGAGCGTTTCTTCCTCTATCACTTCAACTCTTTTATAGTCTTGCATGGAACTAATCGAAATTTGTTCAAAACTGTCTGCAAGTTCAATTTCCGCGTTGTTAACCGGCGTTTGTGAAATATCCATAGCTTCAAATGTAGCTAGTAGAAGTATGATAACGTTTATTGGGTTGACTTTCATGGCTGATGAAATTTGTATTTTCCAACACACAGTGTACTGTTTGTGGCTCACTTTAACGTGAAATAGAAGAATCCGAATGCTAACCGTCTTATAAAGCAAGCGATAAAACTGCAAGCTATTGACAACTTGAACTGCCAGAGGCTAATCACACATTACCCGAAAATGTAAACACATTATCGAGTAATGTATGATTCACGTCTTGCAGTTCAAGATGACAATAGCTTGCAGTTTAATATTGGCGCAGTGTAAAAATTCTGCGTAGAATAAAAATTTTGCGCAAAAATCGTTATCGCGTCATGACGCGATAAGAATATTCGCGCTGAAAGAATTAATTATTGCAGTTAGTCGAGAAAGTTCAATACATAGGCAAATAAACATCGGTCTGTTCGTTGATTGTATAATTTCATACAGAGAGATAAAAGATTTCCGAACGGGAGCATTCTGGATAATGACGCATTTACGAATCGAAGCGTGTCTGCATATGATTTTTTTACGCGAAAAAAAAACGAACAAACCAAATATAATTATATATACCATTTGAATTTTACTAATAGTATCGTTAATATATTTTTGTTACTGCATTGCATCTTTGCATGGGAGATGCTTTCATAAAAACTTTTGAATTAGAGGAAGAAATATTTCGGTAGAAAATATAATTATGTAAATATGAAAGTATGAGTCTTATGAGCAAGGGGTAGCCGCACGTCCCCACTCCCAAAGTACCGCTCCTAAAGCTCAAAACGAATATGCCTGCACACACGAACATAAAACTGATATTACCGATGAAATGAAAGCAGTTTTAACGAAATTCATGAAACCTTTTGCGAAACTTCAAACGAAAAGCAATTAGAGGGGGTAGTTTACCATTAAAATGTAAAAACTTAAAAACGTAATCAAAAACGCGGGAGAATATTTTCAATCCGCGGATACATGTTAAACACAGAAAACACGACGGTGATAAATAAATTCATGTTAGGGGTGGTTCACACCCTTAAATTTGCTATGCCGCCAAAAAACAAAAACCCGTCAACTTTAATTTTAATTCTCCTTCAAAATGATACCTGTTTTATTAATTTGCATACAATCCTCTTAAGTGTGGGGTGAAAAAAAGGCAAATTGAGGGGTGGTTTGCCGCCTAATTTAATTTTTTCTTAACATTTTCATAGTGGATTTTTCATCGCTTTTCATTAGAAGAATTTTCGTTTTTGTTTCATTCAGATTGGTGGATTGCTTCTGGGTGAAACTGCAAAATCACCCCTCGACACGCCTTTCTTTGAGGGGCGGTTTCCCCCCTTAAATCCGTTTTTCCGCAGATAAAAAAATACGTGTCTCAAAGTTTTCGATGCTCTATCACATATATGAGTTTCAACAAAATCGGAGGCGGACACTTGAGGAATGTTCCTGTTAGAAAAAATATTTATTAAGGAGAAAGAAGTTTGTCTCCCGGCGAATAAATTTTCTTATTCGTATGTCGGCCTACTACGATTTTATTAACAGCTAAGAATTTTTTAAATTAAAGTTTATGTGTAAGATTTACTAAGAATTTTTCTTAACATCTAATAGGATTTATAAGTTAGAAGATATAGGTGTTTTATGTCCGACAAATAGAGTTTTTCTTAACATCTAATAGGATTCTTCATAATCCCCCAGCTGTCTTTTTTTGAGAAATTGTGTCATTATGTCCGTCATTATTTTCTCGCTTTAACGTTTTTTCCTACTTTATATTCTTAGTTACACTTAAATCATTCCTCACTTTCGAGTTTCTCAATTCCGAAACGCAACAATGACACTTGTGCCAAAAGCATTTGCATAGGAAGAAGCTACATGGTAAGCGTATGCGTGAGCTACATCTGAAGAACGGCCTGCTGTCGGGCCCGTTACGTTGAAGGGCAAAGTGCACATGCGCGCATTAGTATCATAGTCGCGAAATAAGAGGTTTTCGTGATTGGGAAGTAGTATTTATTTGATTTGAGGAAATATTTATTCAAATGTTCTATTTTAAAAATGGCTTTCAATTGATGTTAAAAATCGGCACGTAAAAAATCATATTTAGTGACGCCGAATAAATGATGTAGTTACAACCACATAAAAACTGTCTCCATACGAG
>OZ023323.1:4148909-4211803 GCA_964007375.1 Ophion obscuratus | reverse complement strand
GTGCACCGTCGGCGCATGCGCGTTAGCCGAACATCTCCGTTGTCTGCTCGCGATCGTCGTCTGCTCGGACGTTTCGTCGACTCGTACCGGTTATTCTCCGGCTCGGCACGGACCGTTGGCTTTTCGTTTTCCCCTTATTTATTGCACTTGTGAAAATTATCTCATCGCAACGTCTCTTCAGTTAGGAGATATCTCGTCACCATGGACAAAATGTGTTCTAAGTGTGGCAAGCTCAGTGCGGGGCTATCAAACGATTGCATCGGCTGCGGATTGATGTTTCATCCGGGATGTGCCAGAATCCATACGATGTCAAAATCAGTGCGCGATTGTTGTCTCCTGAACCTATCGTCCGCATCGGGCTTGTCAAGCCAACCGCCTGCGTCATCCGTGGCATCAGACATCGATGCCGCCTGCAGATCCGGTACTCGTGAGTCCACTCCGTCCACATCAATAACTTCTCTTCAAAAGATCGACTCCACGCTTGCCAGACTGCTCGTTCTCCACGAACAAACGAACGCGACCATCACAGACTTCAGTCAACGGCAGGAACTAACCAATACGGAATTTCGATCCTTACTTGAGCGTATCCCTGCCATCGACGCCGCTGTCTCTGAACACGCAATTCGGCTAACCGAACTGGAAAATGCGAGCTTAGCTCTTGGAGCGGAACAGGCAACTCGGTTTGCCGAAATTGAAAAAACGAATCAGGCACTCAGAGCCGAAATTGCCGAATTACGTGGTTCAAACAGAGTCGGTCCACGCGGGCCTGTGTCCTCGACCGAGAGTGAGGTTATCGTCGGAGGATTGCCATCTCGTGACGACCCTAACCCGATCGAGACTATAAAGCGCATCTTCACGGTGCTTGGTATCCCGGATCTCTCTACGCATGTGCTTGCCGTACGGAAACTTCCCCGTGGCCCGGCTGGCGCACCAGGCGAGCCTCCGGCCGCGTTCAAGGTGTCTTATATTGTCACTTTGACTACAAATTCCGTTAGAGACATCCTGTTAGCCAAGAAAAGGGAAAAAAGAGAGCTGAAATGGTCGGAGGTCTTCGGGGACGTGTCCGTCGGCACAGGAAACTTTAATATCTTCGTCAATGAGCTACTCCCATCCAACGTATACAAGTTGTATCGACGCATTAAAGCTAAGGCTGTGACCACTGGTCACAGGTACGTTTGAAATCGGAATGGCATTATTTATGCCAGAAAGACAGACGGCGAGCCGCGCATCGTCATTAACTCGGAAGATGACCTTGTTCAGTCCGACTGACTCGCCCCCTCTCATGGCTACGACGTTCCTGCAAGGGACCACATTATCACCGGTTCTTCGAGCTCTGCAAGTCGATCTGTTTTGAATATTGCGCACTTCAATGCCTGTTCCTTACTTGCCCACATCGACCAGGTGAGACTGTTTTTTCAAAGTAAAGATTATCACGTCATTGCCGTATCTGAAACCTGGTTGAAGCCGCACATTGATGACTCACTCATTCACATGGATGGGTTTTTCGTCATTCGGAATGACAGATTGGGTAAGGGAGGGGGCGGCGTTGCTGTATACGTTCGTAAGTCCTTAAAAGCTAGATTACTGGCCAAGTCTCCCGGGCCTTTTGCAAATTTACCTGAGTTCCTTCTGCTTGACATTTCTGGAAAAGGTTCTGACTCCTTGTTATTTGCAACCATATATAGACGACCGCACGGTTACTCCTTCATAATTTTATCGAGTCCTACCAAAATTTTTCTCATGCCCGCCGCAACATAATAATCACAGGCGACCTGAATTGCAACCTATTGAGCGACGGGTTTGAATCGGAATATCTTAGGGATCTTGTGTTCGAGTCTGGGTTAAGTATTGTTGACTCAGGAGCGACGTTCCATAATAACTCATGTCATTCTTGGCTGGATGTGACTATTGTCGATGACCTATATAAGGTCACCGCGCAGTCTAAGTCGGCTGCCCCCTTTATTAATAGTCATGACCTACTGGAAGTTTCTTACTCTTACTCTTTTGGGCAGCCCGAAGTAAATTCGAGGTTATTGTGGCGGCGGAGCCTGGCGTTATTTGATCCTAACTCCTTTTCGGACCTGACTTCGTCTCTGCTTGCTAGTAGTAATGTATCGCGTGTTAATTCGGAAATTGAACTGGAGTACGCAGTAGACAGGGTCATGACAGCTTGTGTTTCTGCCATGGACACGTGCGCTCCCTGGAAAGTCTTTCCTGCGTCTCGGCCGCCCATTCCATGGCTGACGGCGAACCTTAAGATGCGTATCAAAACTAGGGATCGTTTATACAAATCCGCCAAGAGAGCTAATAACTTATTGGGTTACGCTGAATATCGGGCGTTTCGTGATATACTAACTCGAGACATTCGACAGGCCAAGAGCGACTACTATCGTGAACGTTTTTCCGCAATAACAGACCCAGCTGCCCTCTGGAACGAGCTAAGAAGACTTGAGTTAGTTAAATTCACGTCTGGCTCGCCGCTTGATTTCTTTTCGACTGCATCTCTTAATGAGTATTTTGCATCAGTTTCCTCATCTCCTAATGCATGGGATTGGCAGGATATCGAGTCGGCTCTCTTAGACATCCCTGGCGGCGGAGTCACGTTTGCTTTCTCTGAAATCGATGGATTGACGATACGTCAGCATTTGTGCGCGCTAAAGTCGTCATCGTTGGCCGCTACTCCGGACGGTGTTTCTGCGTTTTGCCTCCGAAACGCTTCTCCCGCCTCGATCTCGGATTGTCTTTCTTGTATCTTTAACAGTTTCATCTCGGTCGGTCACTTTCCCTCTCTGTGGAAAAAAGCGTTTATTCGCCCCTTGCTGAAAGTCAGGACCCCCGCTTCTTCATCCGACGCGCGTCCTGTTGCAAACTTGTCGGAGATCTCTAAATTATACGAGCGTATCATCAAGGATCAGATCGTCTATTTCATTACTACGCGGAATTTACTGGATCCAATGCAGTCAGCTTATAGGCTTTTCGATAGGCTTTTCGACTGAGACCGCGTTGATAAAAATCTGCGATGACGTGCGGCGTGCTATGGATGGAGACAAATTGACTATCCTTATAATGTTCGACTTCAGCAAGGCGTTTGACAGGGTCCCGCATCATCTTCTGCTGTGCAAGCTCAGGCAGCTGGGCTTTTCTATTCCCTCCTTAAAGTGGTTGCACTCGTATTTATCGGGTCGGACGCAGGCGGTAGTTGACGATCAGGGTAGCTGCTCGGCGTGGCTTCCGACGAACATGGGGATTCCGCAGGGTTCGGTCTTGGGTCCTCTCCTTTTTTCATTATTTTTAAACGACATCTCTCGTTGTTTGAGTCACTCTCACCATATGGTGTTTGCGGATGACATACAAATTTATCGCAGTTGCCCTCCGAACGAATTGTATCATTCTCTCGCACTGATGAATCGGGACGTAAACTCCATCTATGAATACTCCCTCGCTAATGAGATGTCGCTGAGTCTAGCGAAGTCTAAGGTGTTGATAATCGGCAGTAATCCCCGTATGAGGGTTCTTGATCTTCAGGTTCTTCCACCCATCTCAGTAGGCAGCGTTCCCATTCCGTACGTCACTGAGCACAGAAACCTTGGGGTGATCTTAAACTCGACTCTATCGTGGAAGCGTCAGGTAGCCAATATTTCTCGCGGCGTTCATGGCATTTTGCACAAATTAAAACATCACAGGAATTCTCTCCCCACCGACGTACGGGCTAAATTAGTATGCGCTTTGATTTTTCCTAGGATCGATTACTGCTCGTCGGTGTATGGTAACTTGCCAGTTACCTTAAACCATAAGCTGCAAATGCTGATGAACTGTTGTATCCGTTTCGTATTTGATCTTCGTAGGGACTCTCATATCACGGGCTTTAGGCATCAATTAAAATGGCTATCTGTAAAAAACCGCCAGAATTACTTTCTCGCGATTCTTGCTTTTAAAATGCTGAACGGTTTTGCTCCCGCTTACATCACTGACAATGTTGAGCGGGTACATCCTGGCTCTCGAATGTCTCAACGGCTTCCTCGTCCCACGTTTGTGATTCCCTTTGCCAGGACTTCTATGTTAATAAATTCTACCTCTATTTCTGCCCTGTCTCTCTCTCTCTCTCTCTCTCTCTCTCTCTCTCTCTCTCTCTCTCTCTCTCTCTCTCTCTCTCTGCGCGGAAAAGTAATGTAAAAATTCCATTACTCATTACATTGGATTTTGTAATGTAAAAAAATTCCATTACCCATTACACTGTAATGGGTAATAAACACTCGAACTACCCGAATACTTGAACTATCCGAACAGTCTGGTCAGTTCGAATAAATGGGTATCCGAGTACTCGGACTATTCGAATTGTTCGAGTAGTTCGGATATTATTAGTATTCGAGTACTCGAAATATTCGAATAATCCGGCTGGATGGGTTTGAAGTATCGAGTTCGTCAAGACCGGATAGTTCGGGTAGTCCGAACAGGCGAAAAAGTGGTAGCTCTAATAAAATGTATTTCCTAATAACCGAAGCGCACTCGAAATGGGTGGAAATATGGATCCTACGAAGAACAAATGCGGAGCGTACAGTTCGCTGCTTTACGGAAGCCTTTGCGCGATTTGGTTTGCCAAACCAGGTTCATACGGATAATGGTCCACAGTTCACGAGCGACGTGTTCCGAAATGTTATGAATCAAAACGGCATTCGTCATACTCTTTCACCGCCGTACCATCCTGAAAGCAACGGGTTAGCCGAAAATACAGTCAAAACGTTCAAGCGCAGTTTAAAACGGTCCGTCCGATCGGGGAGCACAGTAGAAGATGCGGTAACGCATTTTTTGCACCAGTATCGAGCAACTCCGCACGGTACGACAGGCGTGTCGCCTGCGCGGTTAATGTTAAAATACGAGTTCCGTACGAAGCTAGATTTACTCAAAGTAAATAAGAAAGACCGAGTCCAGAATAAAATCGAGCAGCAAAAAGCACATAGATCAAATAGCTAAAGCAGGAATGCATACATCAAACGAAAAGAAAAGGGAGGGAAAGGGGCGAGTCGCCCCGCCGCAAACACCGACGCCGCGCCGATCAGAGCGACTTAGAATTAAGAATTAAAAACTGCAAGCGTTCAAATATTCAGGTGGTGGGTAAAGGGGATTTAAAAAAGATTAGGGGGAGGGAGTGTACTAGAGCGGTCGAACATGTGAATATAAGATACAGGTATAAATGTGTGTATGATCCGACGAAGACAACGAGTAAGGAGTCAGTCGTGTACGAGCCGCGGCAGCACCCGGACTCAACAATAAACACCAAACTCACCTTCCGTATGCCCGTGTCTATTACTTCCCTCGCCACGATACTACACCCGGGATGTCGAGATCCTTGAAAACCGAACTGAGAAAAAATAATCAACAAATACCAATAAGAAAAAAAATAGACATAAAACATTTTTGGAGTAAACAATGGTATTAAAACTTTGATGCGGTAAGCGAAGCATTTTGGAGCGTACTATACATCGTATACCGGTAACGGGATTATTATTTGGGTACATTTCTCACCTGAGGTACGTGAAGGGCCCGTCGTATTCGTATTCTACATGCATAATTTATTATAATACCGCTAAATAAAAAAATTCTATTAGCCTTTTTTCATAATTCTTACTTTTTTATGTAAACGACGAAATATCACCAACATTCATTTTTTCGATATTTCGATGCACTTGTTCACACGGGGGTCAAAACGACGTTTTTTTCCGAACGGCTGTCCTCGGCATACTAACGAGTTCCGAGGAAGGGCTCCGGGGTCCGGGGGGTTCCGGGGTCTAGGTATACAGTAAGAGTGGGATAAAATTGTGGCGTCGAAAGTTGGGCCGATAGATCCCCTCGTTCTACGATATAAACCATAATCAAAAAAATTTTTTGGGTCATAATGTCCCCAAATGCACTCGAAGGGTGAATCTTCCATCTCATCGTAGTGTTTCAAAGATTTTCCTTCAATTGTACTGGTCGAAAAGGTTTATAAAGTTTTTTTTCGATAAGTGTGTCAGTCATTTCATTATTCGTTTATTTTTATTTTTTATATTATTTATTTTGTAAAAGCGGCGAGAACGTAGTCATACTGCATGATAAAGAGATATTTTTTTCTCGTTGAATCGTACTTTCCATATACATAATTGTATCTGTGAAAAATACATGAAAGCAATATAAAGGATATTGTAAATTATGCAGTATTGTAATATTTGTAGATAAGCAACAGCTAAACAAAAATACCTGAAAAAGAAAAATGACCAAGCAACAAAAAGAAAAGATGGCGCAGCATAGAAAAGTAAAACGGTACAACGATAAACGCGTGGAGCAGGAGAAGTATCCCATACCAGAGTCACTGAACGCATTATGGGTATGAATGGATGTTTCCTGTGTCAGACTCCCCGCGAGCATTGTCCTTCTATATATTTTGTGGGGAAAATTTTTTTTCAGCTACGTGACGACGCGCAATTTTTTTTCTCAATGAATCCAATGTCATTTCGTCGAATTAGATTGAATCAATGAAAGCTTGTTAAAAGTATTTGAATATTTATTTGAAAGCACACGAGTGAATATTTGAATATATGAATATAATTAAGATATATATTATTGAACATATATGTTATGAATATATTTGAATATTTATTTGCGAGCACACGATTCTTGGAAACTTTATTATTTACTCGAGGTATGCCCGTTCTACCAGCCCATGAAAAAATGTTATTTATAGTTTATATGTTGAAAAAACCTGGCAACAGTGTCCCTACGTCAGCTCGTCTCCTAATCCTCCTAAACTAAGTTGTTTACTATTAGAGAGACGTGCAACGTTGCCACATCTTTATATCTCGTACATTTATAAATGGGGCTTGCAGTAGACGTTTTTCGTACATGAGCCGAGCGTCTATGTTTTATTGAGATTTTTTCGACAAAGACACGGTGACACCGGGTTTTTTTTTTCTTTAAGTAGTTAAAAATGTGAAGTTTTTAATAACATTTTTTTAAAATTTGTACACTAATGTGAAAAATGCTTTATTTTCTTTCAAATTAGGCTACTTTCGGTACGATTAACATACGGTTTAATGAGACTGAAAACATTCATTTATATAATAACTATACGGTGAAGTCTAATTTTTTTTTCATCAACGCAACACCGTTCACTGTACAATAGTAGAGGGGCTATGTCGATTCTAACGCAAGTGGTGTCATCTCAGGGGGGGGGGGGGGGGGTCCAGCGCAGGGAAGTTTCCCGATAACGCGTAGATCGCTCGGGGAACATGAGACAAAAAAACAGGAAGTCGGAATGCATCGGTTCAAAAGATGTTATGGGTCCTGCAGCTCAAGTGGTCCATCGGCACCAACGGCCCTTCCCGATAGATCCCTAAAGCTCCAAGTTTTTCCAAGTAATCCTGACTTGTCGACATCCGCCTAAAGTGTTGGCGAGACTCGTGACAGGAGTGGACACGCATGCAAACATCTTGACATTATCTTTCGGAATGGAGGCCTCGACTTTTCAAGAGCTGCGCTCAAGTGGTCCATCCGCGGTCACAGCCTTTGATCCCTAAAGATTATAGATTTTTTCCGCAGAAGCAGTCAGGACCTGTCTCGAGTGCTGGCGAGCTTGGAGTCGGGGCGCATACAATAGAGATTGTCTTTCGGAATGGAACAAGCTGCATGTCATAAATAATGGGTTTTGAAAGGCCGCCATTCATGTGGCTCCTAACGTTTTCATATTACCGAAAATTTTCCGACCCATATGTGGTTGTCACACGCACGCACGCACGCACGCACGCACGCGCGCGCGCGCGCGCGCGCGCGCACACACACACACACACACACACACACACACACACACACAACACTTATCGACAGCCCCCTCCTTGCCAGTCGTTCTTCGGACCACATGGCTACCCCCTCCATAGGGACATCCTGTAACGTCACACGAGTCCGCCCCCTCCCTCCCGCCGCACTAGGCTTCCCCGCGCTGGACACGCCCCCCTCCGCCGTACCCCCCGCACTTGGCTTCCCCGCGCTGGACTCCCGCCAGATCCCTACACTTGGCTTCCATGCGCTGGACCCCCCCCCCCCGCCGTACCCCCCCCCCCTGAGAAGCCGCCACTTGCGTTAGAATCGGCGTAGCCCCTCTACTTATAACATATTTAATTCAAATTCGACCATTAAACTTATATTGTCTATTTTGGGTATACATCCTTAAATAGATGCACAAGTGCTTCCTTTTTTCGATCAAGTACTGACGAGGGGAGATTAATATTTGATGAACAGGAAGGTCGATGAAATGAGAAGAGTATGTGGCTTCCGGATGGAGGCCGTGTTGAGGAGCAGCGTTGTGCCGACGTTTCGCAAACGTTACAGTCTGCATCATCAGGGCTGAGAGCTCCGATACTGAAGCTCTCGTGTCTCAGGTATTCCTTATATAGTTGCAGTCATCGTTCCGGATCGCTGCACCAACCAATCAGATGTTTTAATTGATCAGCTGGTCAATTAAAAAACCGGCAGGACGGTGTGCCAAATAGGATTGACGTGATATCCTCCATCTCTGTTAAGATTGTCCGGATGTTTTCGGATTTCCAAGCCTTCTCGGTGTTTCCTGGAAAAATAGCTGTTTGATGGGGCCAGACTTTGGGCTTTGTCGAACTGGATAGCATGACCAGTCTCCATCCAATGTTCGGCCAGCGTTGATTGTGTAATATGGCCATATTTGATACACCGTTGGTGTTCTTTGATCCGTGTACTGATCTTCCTCCCGGTTTCTCCTATGTACACTTTACGGCATGAGCAGGGTATCTTGTATACTCCTGGTGTACTTAATGGTGGTCTTTGGTCTTTTGCACTCGGAATCACTTGTCCTAGTTTCTTCTGAGGTTTGAAGATGACTCGCACGTTATGTTTTCCAAGGACCCTCCCTATGCGATCGGTTATGCCCTTAAGGTATGGAAGGCAAGTTGTTGTGGTTATTTGTCCTTCATTCTCCCCATCAGGTGCTGTAACCGTTTTCGGATCAGCTATTTTTCTTTCTAGATTTTTAATCATTCTTTCGATGTTGCCTGGCTTGTGGCCATTGTCTCCTAAAGCTTTTCGTAGGTGTTCAACCTCCAAGGAGTCTGGTTCGGAGATCGCTAGAGCTCTGTAGACCAGAGAGCTTATGACCGACTGTTTGTGCGAAACGTCGGCACAACGCTGATCCTCAACACGGCCTCCATCCGGAAGCCACATACTCTTCTCATTACATAAAGAGCCGTGAAAGCCTTAAAACTAAAATCAGACGCCTACACGGAGAGGCTATTTTGGATTTTTGTTAACACCTTTTCCAAACTCACGTTGATGAAATATTCAATATATATACACTTCGCACAAAAATTTAGGGAGCAAGAAAAAAATCCAAATTTTTCGGGGATTTTCAACAGGCTGTAACTCATACAAAAATGGTCGTACAGCAAAAAAAAAGCAAATTGTAGCTCTAAGTGTCTAGTTTTCGGATCTGAGTTTGAAAATTTTTTTTTTGAAATTTTTTTTCGAATAATCATAAGAAAACCACCGAAAAAAAAATGTTCGAAATTTTTTTGGTTCTTTTTTTTAATCTACGGACGTGGAATTTTTTTTTTCGACTTAACCTCTATATGGACCGGATAGCTTGTTTATTCAGCTTTAATTTGGTTTTTTTAAAATCTCGATACGAGCGTTTCTCGCTGAGATATCGGTGTTTGAATGGAAAAAGATCATTTTGTCTTTGATTACCAATATCTCAGCAACCAATGATCGCACAGAAATTTTGAGGTTGGTTTCAAAAACTTGAATAAATTCTCTACAAGGATTGGCAATTGAATTTTGAAAAAAAAAATTTTTTTCAATCATTACATGAATTTGAAAAAGCGACCAAAAAAGGGCTTTTTGTGGTTTTTTGGAAAATCAAGCGCCCAATCAAAAATATTGCGGAAACCACTAATGTTAAGTGTGCCTTTTACTGTTCAATATACCCACAAAAACCCTACGAAGTTTCAATTTAATCCAGCCAACCGTTTTTTTTTCCCACTTGATCGAATTTTTGAAAAAATTAAAGGAGCAAGAATTTCGCTCTGAAAATGTCACAATTTTTATCAAAAATGAAAAAAAAAAAAAATTCATTTTTCTCTCAATTCTGTATTAGTGACTTGGAAAATTTAAGAAAAAAAAAAATCGAAAATTTTTGAAAAAAAAACTTGCCTTGGGGGTCAACTTTTAATTTATTCAATTAATTTGTGACTAGGAAAATTAAAGTGCGGAAGAGGAAAATCGGTGAGAAAGTGAGTCGCTACATTTCTTTAATAAATTAAAGAGCCAATTGAAAAAAAAAAATTAAAAAAATTTTTTTTTTCAACAATTTTGGAATTTTTTTTTTTTCAAAAATTTTCGATTTTTTTTTTCTTAAATTTTCCAAGTCACTAATACAGAATTGAGAGAAAAATGAAATTTTTTTTTTTTTTCATTTTTGATAAAAATTATGACATTTTCAGAGCGAAATTCTTGCTCCTTTAATTTTTTCAAAAATTCGATCAAGTGGGAAAAAAAAACGGTTGGCTGGATTAAATTGAAACTTCGTAGGGTTTTTGTGGGTATATTGAACAGTAAAAGGCACACTTAACATTAGTGGTTTCCGCAATATTTTTGATTGGGCGCTTGATTTTCCAAAAAACCACAAAAAGCCCTTTTTTGGTCGCTTTTTCAAATTCATGTAATGATTGAAAAAAAAATTTTTTTTCAAAATTCAATTGCCAATCCTTGTAGAGAATTTATTCAAGTTTTTGAAACCAACCTCAAAATTTCTGTGCGATCATTGGTTGCTGAGATATTGGTAATCAAAGACAAAATGATCTTTTTCCATTCAAACACCGATATCTCAGCGAGAAATGCTCGTATCGAGATTTTTAAAAAACCAAATTAAAGCTGAATAAACACGCTATCCGATCCATATAGAGGTTAAGTCGAAAAAAAAATTTCCACGTCCGTAGATTTAAAAAAAAAACCAAAAAAATTTCGAATATTTTTGTTTCGGTGGTTTTCTTATGATTACTCGAAAAAAAATTTCAAAAAAAAATTTTCAAACTCAGATCCGAAAACTAGACACTTAGAGCTACAATTTGCTTTTTTTTATTTTTGCTGTACGACCATTTTTGTATGAGTTACAGCCTGTTGAAAATCCCCCAAAAATTTGGATTTTTTTCTTGCTCCCTAAATTTTTGTGCGAAGTGTATTTTTTTGTATTATGGCACAAATGATATTGTAAAAAAGCAACTTTCTCTGGAGATACTCGAAGCTTTTATTTGACAATAATTCCCCAAAACTATCAATTCATTCATTCAATACAAATTCCCGCAACTGTTAATCTCGAAGAATTTTAGGAGATTCTATAGTGAAATGTCGTTCATATTTTGGCAAATGTATAATGTCACATCTTTGTAAGGAACATTCAAAAATATAAATAAATATACATAAATTATAAATATCGAAGATGTATAAAAAGCAAAATATATATATTATCAGTTGAAAACATTACATCATTGTAACGTCCGAATTTTATATTTTCTTGATATAATTAAGTTTTTGCTGTCACAGCCGCAATAATTTTAACATATAACTTCTATCTCTTTCTAAGCCTCGATACCTTAACTCCGTATCTTTTCAAAAGCCAAACACGCAAAAGGAAGTTGAAGCACCACTAGGGTGACATGTGAACCTATATCTTGCATAAATAAATCCGTGCTGCTAATCATTTAGCGGCGTAACAACATGCGACCAAGACGACTCAACATTCGGTCTTCTTGAACACTCGATAAAATTATCCGAGACAAAGAGTGTCAAAGGCATAAGGTTACCAGACCCAGCTCTGGCATATCTATCAACCTCTACGCATCATATGCCATTTCGCCGAATTGCGGAACAAAGGTCTACTACCTTGCGATGCAACCTCTATCATATAAGATGCATATAAGACCGATTCTACGAATTAATATATGTATGCGAAAATGCATCGCCTTGCAACCAATTGCGAATTACGCCATACTTCACTGACCAATCCAGAAAGAAATGCATCAATCGAATCATCTCCTCCTTAAGGTATTTTCTCCCATAAGTCATCCCCTCCTAAAATTGCACTTCTCAAAAGATTCCTCCTGCAATGCAGTCTCCCGTCAACTACCATCGGCTCAAGTTCTTTTATAAAGTCTCAATCCAAGTCTCTCGACAATCTTCATTAAATTCAGAACTTAGTCTTCCGGCAACCTTCCTTCAGAAAAGAATAATTAACTACCTATTCGCGAACAACTTACGCGTATCACACCTATTCCTTTTGCGAACTTATAAATGTTAATATCGAAATATTCAGAAATATATCCGAGTTATTCTTCACCTTTAACTGTGTATCGCGATCATATGCTTTAGACATCGTATCCCGTTATCGCGTAGTTGTAAGAACACACATGTACTTTCGACCGTCTCGTACACGAACAATCACACCAACACGAGGCTGCAGCTAGGGCCTCGAATTCACGAGCGGCGACAAACATAAACAGCGAGCGAGCGAGCACAAGTACCACGCACCATCACCTAATGTAAGCAACACTTGTTTTACTCTTTATTATTCCCATTGTTCCGACGGACTTCTTCGTTCGATCTCTTAATTATAATAAAATCAGAATACAGTTAAAACGAGTTTACCGATTTTGTCCCTTATCCTAGTTTTGTCGAAAATCTTTATCTCTGATGTCTCCATAGCACTTCCCCTTGATCCTCGTCCCGAGCTATTGCGCCAGGCGTAGGCTCAAAAGAGGAAAACAACAACATATATGCTCATGTCCCCTCAGGACGTGACATTGTCTAAATCATTTCGAATTAAACTTTGAAACTGTCAACAAAATAACGACGCCTTACAAAGTAGTGACAACGAAATATTGCAAGCGGAAGGGATGCAGAGAAACACTCCTGTTGGAAGCGACGAGGAGAGAACGAATCGTATTGTTATCGGCAATACGGATTTACAATCGCAGCAGCGAAGTACTGTGCACGAACGGATTGAAGTGCAAATCGATGATGCTCCCACGAATGACAACGAATCGCAACCAACGAATGGAACAGTAGGGGAGCCTGGGGTCAATCGGCACGTTTTTGAGAAAATCGGTTAGTGTGACTTCAGTTTATACCTTATCTGTTTGATAATGGGCTCAAATTATAGCCAGATTATCTGGCTATATGATGGCATCATTGATTTTGCTTCTACTATGCCCTGAACTTAGGTAGAAGCTATTGAAAAACTCTTGGAAACCGTTTCATTTGACCCTGTGTCGGGGTCAATCGAAACGGTGCCTGGGGTTAGTTGAATCAGGTGTTTTCAGCCGATTAAACTGATGTGTCTACTAAACCCAAGTACTGTTAATGATGTGTATGAAGTAATAAAGTATGTTTGTTGTGAATAAAATACACTTTTAATTAAAATAATCGGTTTTATTGCTATTCATTCCAGTTTTCGTATCACCGAAGACATATTGAGGTGCTTCAATATTATTTTACTTATCTAATTTTAATTTACTAAAGATAATCAGTTAAAGAATAGTTTTTGTTGCTAGCGACGTACTCAATGCGACCGACTTATTTAGTCTTCGAGGTTCTCCTTTTTTACTCTCTAGCCTGTTTTCTGCCGTCTTTCTCTTTAGTCTCTTTCCTTGTCTTTCGTTTTTCTGGGGTATCGGTGTATATTGTTGACTTTCTCTTTTTCCTACCCCCATTTAGCGTTTTAATATTCATATTTTTATATACAGGGCATAACATTCCGATTCGACCTGGGTCTGACCCGTCACCTCTCCGATTTGACCCGTGATTTTTTATTTTATTGTACTATCTCTGAAAGGCACTCGAGAATTTTTTCAGATTTTTCGGAACGATTTGACTTCACAATATTTTTTATAAACAAAAAATTAACGCCCAAATTTAAAAATCTGAAAAAAAAACATAAAAATCCTGTGTCACATATCAAACACTATGAGCGTTGAGAAAAATTGGGCGCGCGTTTCGTTTGGCCTACCATGCGCTTTTTTCGCAAAAAAATTCTTTTTAATTAAAAAATATAGCATCAATAACCCACCCAGTCGTTAAAGAGGAAAAAAATTACATGACATTATGTAAAATTGACCAGAATTTTTTCCACATTTTTTAGCAGATAGGACTTGGGCTACAATGTCAAGAGAGAAAACATTCTGAATTAAACATTTTTAATCCATTCGAATGTTTTCAGAATTTTTTAGTGAATTTTTTGTTTGTTTAAACTTGAAAAAAACTTATCGCTAAAAAATTCAGAAAAAATTCGAATGGATTAAAAATGTTTAATTAAGAATGTTTTCTCTCTTGACATTGTAGCCCAAGCCCTATGATACTTGAGTTGGGTTAGCCACTTGGCCACTTGAATTGTCGGCAATATGACTAAAAATGATGAAAAAAAATCTTGGACAAAAATTCTAAAAAAAATGTGAAAAAAATGTGAAAAAAATTTTTTTGCGAAAAGAGCGCATTGTAGGCCAAACGAAACGCGCGCCCACGTTTTCTAAACGCTCATAGTGTTTGATATGTGATACAGGATTTTCGTGATTTTTTTCAGATTTTTAAATTTGGGCGTTAATTTTTTGTTTATAAAGAATATTGTGAAGTCAAATCGTTCCAAAAAAATCTGAAAAAATTCTCGACTGCCTTTCAGAGATAGTACAATAACATGAAAAATCGCCGGTCAAATCGGAAAGGTGACGGGTCAGACCCAGGTCGAATCGGCAATGCCGATTCGATTGCCGGGGCATTGGAATGCCCCATATATTTTTTGGCATCTTCATTTGCCTTTTAATAATTTTCGAGTCCGCAGCTTCCGCGGTTCGTAGTTTCGAACGGTTTCTTGGCATCTAAAAAAAAACAAGGTTTGGAAAACTTGCTTGAGTATAAAATGTTTGCTCCGGGTCAATAGAAACACGTTTCAATTGACCCCGAACCGTTTGTTTCAACTGCCCTATACCCTCGCTTCCAATAATTTATCAAATAACAAAGAACCTTAATGTTGTAGGTAGGTGCTGACCGCAATAAACTCACTAGGATATTCACAGTAATGATGCTTGTAAACAACGCTGAAGAAGGAACAATAGTTTTGGAGCAATACGCAAAGTAATAGTAATTAAAAAACGTACTTTTCGTGTCGAAAAAGCGATGCACCCACATAAAATGTTCGACGCTCTCGGAGCGGGGGCGTGAACCAAGCGACAGGTTCGGATATGAAAAGCAGTTTCCTCCCCACTTGAGCCCCCACCGCTATCAATAACCATCTTCGAGTTATTCAACTTGTTTCATTTGACCCGTGTTTCTATCGACCCCAGACTCCCCTACAAACTGTAAGTATTTATCAAATTTTGTTTTTCAAATTTCCAACACAGTTACGTATTTGACAAAGAAATCATCGTTACAACTATGTGTAACACGATTTGTTACACATAGTTCCTATATCCCTGTACATGTTTAAAACATATTTAAATACATTCAACTCAATAAGCAATGAGACGAACCCTTTTAAATTTGATATACGTATCAGTTGTCTACTCATTATCACCCTGCGTAAATTTCAAGACTTCCTAAGAAAGTCGTTTCGTTACTGAACTACCTTATGACGCTCTATGAGTTGTGTGAGAGTGCAAAAGCTTCCATTTTGTTGTTCTGAAAAATGCGTAGGATTTACTTGAGAATAATTATCAAATATTTGAAAAAAATACAGTCCTTTAAAAGTGTAGATAAACTATAACATTATAAGGTTTATGCGAGATCGTCAAGAGGGTAAAAAGACGTATGTATGGGGTACTAGTTGGTTAAATCATCGACTCCATTGAAAATGGGAGATTTGAACTATTCACAGAGGTCCGGAACGGAGAAAGTGTGAGGCGCCCAGAGAATCCAGCTTTCTCTGTCAGGAGCGAGCCTCCATCTTGGACAAGTCAAGCAGAGCCAATGGGCGTACGCCTACGCTCTGCCGTGGCGTCAACGTTGGCGTTCGGTTCTCCGGCCACGAGGAATAAGAAGACACTTGCGCAACGGCACCGGGACGTGGAGCTTCGTTCCGATCACACGTTTTTCATATTTGTTTAATTAAATAAATATATTATATTTACCTTCGATTACGATACTCGATTGGACATTCTTAACCTATCACGTAATGTATAGACGGGGAAAAGTGCATTCTCCACAAGTGGACAACAATCTGAAGACAATCGCAGACACCGGGGATAAAGACACCGATGGAGTCTACAATGATGATGGCTAAATGAGCGGCGACGGTGATGACGACGGTAGCGGTAGCGATGATTGTGATGACGGAAGCAGTACAGATGACGATTCCGACTGCAGTTGGCATGATGACGGTGACGAAAATGCTTTTGCACTTGAAGAGGATTACACAATTATGTTTGGACAAAACACGAAAAAAACTATCATTACGTATACAGTCGCGGAGGCAATTGGAGAGCGAGCAAGAATTAAAAAGATTGAACGCAGTTTGAAAAATATCAACGACTGCATGAATGACCACAAATTACCGGAGACGAAGCGAAGTTTGTGGAAAACGCTGAACAGGAAGAGTGAAGGAATTACAAAAAAAAATATTTGTACTGCCAATCGTGCACAGATCAGTGCAGCCAGATCGCGCGCAAAAGTTACCCCCTCACTGGTCTCTTGCGCACCCATCACACAATCATAGTAGCGCGTGTCCGTGAGCGAGCGACGCTCGGACGTCTTCGGAAAGAGCCAAGCGCCATCGAAGTTTCCCGACCGCGCCTTCGGCAGCTACACCAATGCTGGACGCTGAGCATGTTCATGTGCGGCCAAGCCGAAACGAAGACTTCGAGGGAAAAAGCAATCTGAGCACGACTCGCGCCTGACGTCACCCGACGGCACGAGCGAGGCTTTTAGATGATTTCGATGCTTATTTAGCTCTTGATTCTCTGTGTTATTAATGTATACAAAAAAATGTATCACACACTCTGATCGCTTATTTTTTAGTTTATACGTTAATTTAAATATAATAATAAATCTAAGTTACAACTTATTTATCTTCTCAAATATTGTTTACGCTTTACTCACACCCGTCCTTATGCCAAATAATTTTCATAATTCATAAAAGTAAGCGAAAATATATTTATATTCGTATTATTATATTCATTCTCATAGCTCTCATATGAAAAACACCAAAAAAAAACTTGAAAACATTAGATTTCAACGAACCAAGAACATACATCTTCACATTTTCAATCGTGACGAATTTTTAAGAACAATATCATCACAAACACATCTGAACCAAAATAATATACATCACCTAAATTATCAAAACATAAATCAAACAACACAAAATCACAACATCTTATACTCAACTCTTACTAATAGACAACAGGACACAAATAATAATCTTTCCACTGATCCTCTGAATAATATAAATTCGACAATCACATTAAATAAAACGAAAGAATGGCTTATAAATGTCTCCAACAATGATATTCCGCTACACATTTCCACATTCTTGTCTCTAGGTGAAAAGTTTTGTTTTCCTTACCTCAAACTCTCAAACATAAAAACTCATATCCACAAATCAATCTCCGAACTTGAGTCCAAATTAGATTTTTTACTCGACAAACCTAGACAAATCGAAATTAGAACCAGATTCACTAAAATCTTCACCAAAATAAATATTCCAACATCATTTTCCAACACTAATCAAATTATAAAACACACGTCCTTATTCTTAAAAAACAACCCTCAACTTTTAGTTACGCGAGCTGACAAAGGAAATTCAACAGTCATTCTTAACAAATCAGATTACATTACAAAAACTCATAATTTACTCGCAGATTCCTCAACTTACAAGTTAACAAATAGAAATCCCATCAACACTCTGCAAAAAGGCATTAACAATATTCTCCCCAGATCGAAAACCCTAAAAATCATTGATGAAACAAAATACAAATACTTAAAAGCTGAAAATTGCAGCCTATCTCGTCTCTATTGTCTGCCAAAAATGCATAAAAATAATTATCCACTTCGTTCAATAGTATCATCAATAAATAGTCTAACACATAAATTAGCTGAATTTATACAATCTAAACTTTCTAAATTAATCAATACGATTAATTCACACGTCAAAGATAGTTTCCACCTAAAACATTCACTTTCTAACATCTCAATTCCACTCAACTACAAATTGGTCTCGTTTGATGTTGTTTCTCTCTATACCAACATCGCATTACAACTTGTTATCCAAAGCCTCCAAGAAAGATCAAATCTATTTTCAAAAACATTTTCTTTGAACGAAATAATTAAAGCCATAGAATACATCATGTTCTCAACTTTCTTTACATTTCAAAATAAAATTTACCAACAAATCTCAGGGTTACCAATGGGCTCACCTCTGGCTCCAATACTATCTAACATCGTCATGACAGATCTTGAAATAAATTGTTTGAAAAAATAAAAATGTTCGTTACCACTATATATAAGATATGTTGATGATATTATTATTGCTCTACCAACAGACAAAATTGAATCCACTAAAAAGATTTTTAACTCATATAACTCAAAATTACAATTTACATCAGAAAATGAAGTAGATAAAAAAATCCCGTTTCTTGATATACTTTTAATCCATGAACAAAATTCAATTATCACAAATTAGTATAGGAAACCAACCTGGTCAGGCAGATTCATACATTTCTTTTCACACCACCCACTTTCCCAAAAAAGCCATAATTTACATGCTAGTTGACAGAGCAATAAAATTATCTCATCCTTCATTTCACAAAGAAAACCTCAAACTTATTAGTAACACGATGACACAAAATTGCTATCCGATCTCTTTCACAGAAAAAATAATAAAACAACGGCTTTCCACAATCAACAATCAAAAAAAGAATAACAACAATTTTGATTCTTCCAGACTAATAAATGTTCCTTACACAAAAAACATCCATCATCAACCAATTGGTCTTTACCAACAATACAACATAACATTAGTCACAAACAATAAACACATTATTTCATGGATTACTGGCTCCACCAAAGACAAAATAAATAACAACCAAAAATCAAACATAGTTTACAAAATCGATTGTAAGGATTGCAATGCCACATACATCGGCCAAACCAAAAGATACCTTGAAAACAGAATAAAAGAACATAAAAATAGCCTAAAACATACTACCACAATACACACAGCCTTAGCACAACATGCAATAGAACAAAAACATGACTTTCAATTCGACAATGTAAAAATTTTAAACAATGAAAATTGGCTCAAAAAAGACTTCTTAGAAATGATTCAAATTAAGGCACACTCTAACGCCATAAATTTTAGAACTGACATACAAAAATTAAGCTCGATCTATAACTCTATTATATAACTATTAAAATATTTGACAATACTTTACTTGACATAACAATTTTAAAATTATTGACACTATAATTTAATTTTAAATCCTCTTAACATGACGCACCAATTTTATTTCTCTTGACACGTCACTGCCTAAAGGATCTTTCTCCCCCGATTCGTAAAATAAAGACTCTAATAAGCTTCACGAAATTAAGACATCACTCAGTTTCTCTTGAACTCTCCGTTATCACACAACTCAATATGTAACTGAGAAATGTAAATTTCGAGTGTTTGTTTATTTAGGAAGAAAATTTTTTAAATCTTAAACTCAATAGGTAATCATCACAGTCATTTGACACTTTATTAAAATTTCTTTTAAATCAATCACGTACATTAAATTTTCACAAATACAACACAAAACTTTCTTATAATTATTAATCCCTTACAGATGATAAAAAACGCTAAAAAACGATAAATTCTTCCATCTATTGAGTATACTCCAGCAAAACAGTATTTACTTCCACAAATACTGTCTTTTGAAATAACCTTCCAAATATAAGCAAAAGCTAGAAACATCAACAACGTCGAGGTTAGTCGTTTCTCATATTTCATTTCTTTATAACTCCATAGTCTAATAAACCACACTCTCACGCATCACTCATTTCAAACACAGATGAATAAGAAGAATTAACGCAATACAAGAACTTATGCATATCAATTCAGTATAGTTATAACCAAAACAGAATTAACATAACAGTTATACAAAACGACACAACAATTTTATAACACAATCATAACATAAAACATTCGTGTACTTAATTCCTTTAAACTTAATTTGTAATATTAGTGTATCAAAATTTATAGAGAAAAATATAATTCCTGAAGAGGACCCAAACCAAAGGGTTGAAACGTAAGAAAGCATCATTTATTTCCATCGCTGACCTTGGAAAACCTCTATTGGCCGGACTGAAGCCGAATCTTCATCTAGCAACTTGTCATCAACACAGCCGCACACATCTTTGACTCATTAATTCTCATACTTTCATCAAGCGATAAAGCATTATCCCTAAAAACAAGCCAATCATCCATCCGGCTGCGAATCATCACTACCAGAAAGTGCACATATTCTACAAGCGATGAGATGGTTCCGTTGGTAGCGTTCCTGACTTCGGTCTGCAGGGGCGCGGGAACGACCCGCGCTCAGTATTTTTTTTAAAATTTATTATTACTATTAATTCTTATTTGATTAGTTATCATTATTGTTTTAATTAGTTATCTTATAGTGTCGAAAAATTTATCGCGCACTCCGACCGCTTATTTTATTAGATTGTACGTTAATTTAATTGTAATAATAAATCTAAATTACAACTTATTTATCTTCTAAAAAATTGTTTACGCTTAATCACACCCGTCCCTATGCCAGACATTTATAAGCCATTCTTTCATTTTATTTAATGTGATTGTCGAATTAATATTATTCAGAGGTTCAGTGGAAAGATTATTATTTGTGTCCTGTTGTCTATTAGTAAGAGTTGAGTATAAGATGTTGTGATTTTGTGTTGTTTGATTTATGTTTTGATAATTTAGGTGATGTATATTGTTTTGGTTCAGATGTGTTTGTGATGATAGTGTTCTTAAAAATTCGTCATGATTGAAAATGGAAAGATGTATGTTCTTGGTTCGTTGAAATCTAAGGTTTTAAAGATTTTTTTGGTGTTTTTCATATAAGAGTTTCATATGAGAGCTATGAAAATTAATATAATAATACGAATATAAATATATTTCTGCTTACTTTTATGAATTATAATTTATTTGGCATAAGGACGGGCGTGAGTAAAGCGTAAACAATATTTTAGATGATACATAAGTTGTAATTTAGATTTATTATTATATTTAAATTAACGTATAAACTAAAAAAATAAGCGATCAGAGTGTGCGATACATTTTTTTATATGCATTAATAACGCAGCGAATCAAGAGCTAAATAAGCATTGAAATCATCTAAAAGCCTCGCTCGTGCCGTCGGGTGAAGTCACGCGCGAGTCGTGCTCAGATTGCTTTTTCCCTCGAAGCCTTCGTTTCGGCTTGGCCGCACATGAACGTGCTCAGCGTTCATGCATTGGTGTAGCTGCCGAAGGCGCGGTCGGGACACTTCGATGGCGCTCGGCTCTTTCCGAGCGTCGCTCGCTCTCGGACACGCGCTACTATGATTGTGTAGCGGGCGCGCAAGAGACTAGAGAGGGGGTAACTTTCGCGCGCGATCTGGCTGCACTGGTACAGATGTATTAGGATGCAAAGAAAAACCGGCCCGAGACTGCCAATGTAGACAATGTGGACCGGGAAAAGAGAAGAAAATCATATCTCACTTCATAATACTAAATTTGAGGATACAATTGAGAAGACTAGTTGCCAACCCAGCAATGAAAGATTATTTAAAACATCGTATTAATCGAGAAAAAATAAACCCCGAAGGGATTGAAGATATCTACGGTGGTAAAGAATATAAATCAATAATGCAGAGTGATAAATTTTTGGATCTCGAGTGAAACTTCACGTTCACTATCAATATTGATGGCTGCTCGGTAGAAAAATCAACGAGATCAAGTGCTTGGCCAGTATTACCCACGATCAATAAACTGCCGCCGCACTTGCGTAGAAAAGACATTATTTTGACTGAAATTTGGGTTGACAAAGGACATCCAAACTTGAATGCGTTCATGGAACCGATATGTCAACAATTACAATCGTTGTACACAGATGGTGTTGAATGAAATGTACGCAATGAAAACCGTACCGTTTCGAGTCGTTCCAAGACCATTGTGTGTTCGGTAGATGCTATCGCAAGGTACGAAATTATGAATATGAGCCACTTTCGTGCAGAGCATGGATGTACCTTTCGCTACGCGAAAGCTATGACGACCGCTACGAAAAACCGAATTTACAAGAAGGCACCTATAACGCTACGTACTGATGATGCAATTCGAAGGCACATGTCACAATGCAACCCAAAGCAGAAACAGAGTCAAAGGGGTAGTAGGCAATTCAATTTTAAGAATGCTGCCAGGAGTTCACTTAAGAAATGGTTTATCAATTGATTACATGCACAACGTGTGTCTGGGTGTTGCTAAGCACATCCGGTTCTTGGTACCGCCGAGACCCCACGTCCTTACAACGAATAAACAGTCGATTGATGAGAATTCAACCGCCAGGCATTGTATCATGTTTGCCGACACCAATACAAGAAAGAGAAATTTGGAAAGCTTCGGAATGGACGAATTGGCTCCTGTACTATAGTGTACTTCGTTTAAAGATGTAATACGGGATAGTGAGTTTCCGCTTCTGTCTTTGCTTTCGTAAGCCATCCACGTATTGTGCCGAAACGATATAACGACGGACGAGCTTGATAGAGCGCGTTTATTGCTACAACAGTACCGCTTAGATTACGAAAAAATATTTGGGGATGACCACATGAATTTTAATCTTCATCTCACCGCTCACTTAGTCGATTGTGTTGAAAATTTAGGACCTCTATGGGCAATCAGTACTTTCCCGTTTGAGGCGTATAATAAACGGATAATCGAGTCGATAAAGAGTCCGCACGAAAGTCAGATTCAAATAATGACGCATTATTTGTTGCTAGACTTAATGCGAAAATTTATTGGCACTGATGCTGCTGATGAAGAAGTGATAATGAAAGTCAAGGAGAAATTGATGAATGAAAAAAAAAATCCGCAATGTTACCGCTGCGGTACATGGAATTAATGAAATTGTACGGCGAACAAAAAGCCTACCAAAAAGTACCATCACGTTTGGAGCAGCAATTAATAGAAGATTTGGAAATATATTGTAAACATGAAATGAAAATGTATCCCAGAGCCCTTATAAAAGGTGTTGAGTATCGGAGCAAAATGATCGAAACTGTGACCAGAAAGCTTTGTGATAAATTTGTTTATACGAGAAATGGACATTTTGCTGAAATCTGAGAAATGGTTAGTTTTCAAGATGCATAGGGAAAAAGAATAAACGGGAATTAAGTTTATTATTTCACCGATGATGGAAATCGTGATCTACCCTTCCACATTCGGCAAGTTAAACTCGCACGCAACAAGGCATTCGTTGAAGCAAAGGACATTATATGCCTGGCTGTTTTGATGACAAACGACGGCATAACTTACGGCGTACGATTGACCAACACATGGGAAACGGATTAATAATGTCCGACCACCGGCCACTTCCAATTATCGCCAACATTGTCGAGGATCCAGAATTGATCGGTCAGTGATGAAATAAGATTATTAACTATTAATCAAACCTTTTTTTTCATTACATTAACGATTTTCTGCATTGTAGGAGGGGACAATGCGACGGTGGCCGCTTTGAGAGGACAAATATAATAGTTGCACTGAAGGCGATCAAAGAACATGGAAATCTCGAGGCTTATCAATGGAAATATTATAATGCGGAGTTGTTGATATGAACCAATAAAAAAACAAATGGGAACCATTCATTTGCGTTATTATTTAATTTTTATGAACAAAAAATGTTCACACTGATGTTTAGAAACCAAGCATGTAATGTTTTCAGACAATCGAATGAAACCACAAGGTTAAATGGTAAAACTCGGAACATTCCGATATTTTTTGTAATCTCAAGCAATTTTTTGCTCCACTCTTATTTATATTGTAACTCAAATTTTATTTCGCTTCTGCAATTTGGATCGAATGTGCGTGTGTTTTTGTAACGGGCCACAACACCAAGAAGCTTTTTAGTTGTAAGACCTAACTGTGATTTGGATGGCATTTTAATCGATGATAAAATAATAAATAAATTGTCAACCTACCCTTATTGTTATCGCACGTTGTCAAAGTGGTTTTTCCCTAGAAACTAGATATTCTAGAGAAAAAATGTCATTTATCAGTAAACTGATATAAAAAGCCAAAAATTATCCGTATCTTTCATCCTATCCCGCTACGAATAAGAAGTTCCAAATTTGGACTTCAAGTCCCAACCAGGGAACGCATTTTCCGGTTGTTTCGCTCAAAAAAAATTCCACATTGGGGCTCGAAGTTCTAAATAAGCACTTGCATTTTCCAGTTGTTTAGCTAAAAAACGTTCTAAATTAGGGCTCAGAGTTCCAAATAAGGGCTTGCATTTTCTGGTTGTTTCGCTTAAAAAAGTTCCAAATTAAGGCTCAGAGTTCCAAATAAGGTCGTGCGTTTTCCGGTGGTCTCGCTCAACTAAGTCTCAATGTGGAGCTTCAAGTCCCCAACATGAATTCGCATTTTTCGGTTGTCTCGCTCAAAAAAGTTCTAAATTGGAGCACGGAGTCCCAAATAGGAACGAACTTTTTTTCGATTTCATCCCTTAAAAAAAGTCCCTGTTTCGGATTCAAGTCCCAATTTGAAAATCATGACGGCATATCCTGCTCGAACAGAGCAAGGGGGTGAAAAGTCCCATTTCGGGCTTAAATTGGGTCTCACTTGTCCACTTAAGTTCTGAGTTCCAATTGGGACTTTATAATTTTTTTTCTGATACTCGCTGATCCGTTAGGGGTAAATAACGAATTTGCATGAATGGAACAAACATTTTTCTTGTTCTAAAATTATCAATATATTCTAAACTTATGTGTAAATACTGAATATACTTTTAAAAAAGGGTCTTGGGTATCGCAGCAAAAATTATCGGCCGATACATATGTCGATAAATGCAAAAAAATAAGAGTCCCCGTAAAAATGAATTTTTTGAATGATTTTCATTTAAAACATGATTCTATTATTACTATCCGATGTTTAGAAACAAATATTTATTCATGAAAATGCATTTTTCGAAGCCGATACTTCAGGCATTTTTTTACCGCTGGAGCGGGTGGTTAGTACGGCTGAACGTCGACGGCGCTGTCGTCGACGTAGCGATTTGATCATCTCATCCTGAAAAAACTTGTGATATTTGGTGACAAAAATGGAGAACAATACAAAAAACATATTTAATCGGTTTATCCTCGGCACAAATTAATACACACAAGTTACCGACAACTCGGCAAGTTTTGCAATTGTTTGTTTAACATCATCACAAAGTAAATCAACAATTCGGAAAAGTGCAGTCCTCACTATCAGAGAAGTGCAATTGTTTTGGACTCAAGCAAAGATTCCAATGTACCGAGAACAGTATACTATTTTCAAATTAGAAAAACTCCCCAACGTTTGGAAATGGCTCCAAAAGAATCGTCTGCGAGAAAATTCAAAAACACAGCAAAAGAAAGAATGATTGTTTAAACAAAAATTGGATTCCGTACTTCACATAAGAAGTACTAATGTGATGAAGACATTAAGCAACAAAACAACGATTGCTCTTTGCTACAGAGCGGATTCTTTGTCGTCAAGGGACTCGTTCGCAATTTTCATTGGCAGTAAACGTGAATGATTCAGTGAAATCTAAAAAAAAAAACGAGACGAAAATATATCTGATCATGGTGTGCTGATAATTCCAAAGATTTTGATCCTTCTAACGATCGAGAACCTACGAGAAAATCCGAAGATGACATCACCGCTAACGAGACTCAGAGTAATGTTTACTAATAATAGTATTTGTGTAAAAAAAAATGAAAAATTGATTAATACTGGGCTTTTATAAACTGTTGATTTTTTTCGATTTTATTTTCTCTTTATTTCTATTGAATTTTTTAGATCATACGTAAATATCAAGCTAAAAAACACAAAGTAATATATAAAGCGATGAAAATTATAAAAAAAAGTTCTGAATTCAATGATATCAGAATGCACAATGGATCTTTTATTTCGCAGAATTGAGTCAAAGCTTAAGTAAATTATCTGTCTCGAGTATCGATTCAAATCAAAGTCATACTTGGACGGGAATAAAACGACCAATTTCAAATTTTGAAGATGAACTCGATCAGCCATCATCACCTACACCAAGGAAGAACGTGATCACTGATCAAATATCCGCAATTGTGATCGAGTAGGCTTGAGTAGCCGAAATGCTATGCACGTCATAGGAGCAGTCCTCCAAAGCCTTGGACATGGTGTAACTCAGGATTCCATCAGCGTTGACCATCCGCAGAAAGCGTATGGAATACAGAGCAAAAATGGCTGCGCAATTGACAAATAATCTCCACGCAGCGAATTTTCTAGCCCTGCATTGTGACGGAAAATTATTACCAAAAATCGACGGCAAGGGACAAGCCGATCGATTGCATGTTGTCATTACGGGGCTTGATACTGAGCAATGGCTCGGTGCTCCTGCTCTGGATACAGGATCAGGAATAAATACTTCACAAGCAATCATGGAGTGTCTGAACGAATGGAATCTTATTTCTCGAGTAAAAGCTTTGTGTTTTGACAAAACTAGTTCGAATACAGGTAAAAATTGACGTAATATTGATTGCAATTAAACAGGACATAACTCAGTTATTGAGCGGCAAAAAATGATAGAAAAAACATTAAAATGTCAAAAAGACAAAAATGATAGAAAAAACTTTAAAAAATATTTCCTTTCAGAGAACAGTTTTTTTTAAGTCGAAGAACTCTCGTGATGTTAAAAGATTGCGCCACATATGCATTTTCATAGTTAATTTCTACGTGAAAATGTGGTTTTCTGCGCCTGATGGGATTAAGAGGGAAAGATACCCAAGCAAATGTTCGACGCAGCCCTGGCTCGCGTCGGTAGGGCAACGCTGGCACGAGCTACTACTCCCTACCGCTAGATGTCACACCGCGCGTTCATCCTGAACGCACGCTGCGATGGGACCGCGGGCCTCCGTGCGTCGAGGCATAACAATGTATGCTTCGACGCAACGTGTGTGTGCGTGTGTGTCTGTGTGCGTTCGTTACGTCGGGCGCAGGTGGTTGGAAATTTTTTCTTCCAGCATGCTGCCCCTTCGCAGCGAGGACGCACTTTGTTGGGTATATACACGTATATACCCACACGCTGACCTACGGTCGGTGTGGACAAAGAATTTTGTTTTCTTCGTCAACGCCGACTTCGCACGAAATTCGAGATCATCGAGAATCTCAATTTCGCAGCTAGAGTTCGTGTTGGCCGCACGCGTTGTTCTGCAGCGAGATAATTGTTAAAAATTAATTAGTTTTAACAATTGACATATTAACAAATGTGCGTTACTTTCTGTACCTCTCAGCAGAGATGATTGCTCCTTACGCGCTGCAAAAACAATGGTGTAAAAATTACGCAATAATAATTATTTGAATAATTATTTTTGCATTTATTCTTAATCACAGATATGGTCGGTAGATACGGTACTTTCTGCACCTCTTAGCAAATATAGATTGCTGCTTATGCGCTGCAAAAAAAGGGTGCAAAAATTACGCAAAAATAATAATTTAAACAATTATTTTTACATCTACTCTCGCTCACGGGTATGATCGGTAGATACCGTACTTTCTATACCTCTGAGCAAATATAATTGCTACTTACGCGCTGCGAAAAACAACGGTAAAAATTATGCAAAATAATTGTTAAAAAAATATTTTTGCAGTTATTCTCGATCTCGGGTATGATGGGTAGATCCTGTACTTGCTCTACCTCTCAGCAAAGATAGATTGCTGCTTACGCGCTGCAAAAAAGAACGGTGTAAAAATTTCGCAAAAATAATAATTTAAGCAATTATTTTTGCATTTATTCTCGATAGCGGGTATGATCGGTAGATACGGTACTTTCGATACCTCTCAGCAAATATGATTGCTGCTTACGCGCTGCAAAAAACAACGGTTAAAATTCCGCAAAAATAATTGTTAAAAAAAATATTTTCGCATATGTTCTCGATCTCAGGTATGATCAGTAGATACGGTACTTTCTGTACCTCTCAACAAATATAGATTGCTGCTTACGCGCTGCAAAAAACAACAGTGTAAAAATAATTGTTTAAACAATTGGTTTTGCATTAATTCTCGATGACGGGTATGATCGGTAGATGCCGTACTATAAGTAACTCTCAGAAAATATAGAATGCTGCTTACGCACTGCAAAAAACAACGGTGTAAACATTTCGCAAAAATAATCATTTAAACAATTGTTTTTGCATTTGTTCTCGATCATGGATATGATCGGTAGATACGGTACTTTCTGTGCCGCTCAGAAAATATAGATTGCTGATTACACGCTGCAAAAAACAACGGTAAAAAATACGCAAAAATAAATGTTAAAAAAATATTGTTGCATTTATTTTCGATCTCGGGTGTGATCGGTAGATACGGTACTTTATGTACCTCTCAGCAAATATAGATTGCTGCTTATGCGCTGCAAAAAACAAACGGTAAAAATAATTGTTTAAACAATTGGTTTTGCATTAATTCTCGATGACGGGTATGATCGGTAGGAGCGGTACTTTCTATACCTCTCAGCAAATATGATTGCAGCTTACGCGTTGCAAAAAACAACGATAAAAATTACGCAAAAAAATGGTAAAATAATTATTTTTTCATTTATTCTTGATCACGGGTATGATCGGTAGATGCGGTACTTTTTGTACCTCTTGGCAAATATAAATTGCTGCTTACGCGCTGCGGAAAACAACGTTGCAATAATTTCACAAAAATCATTATTTAAACAATTATTGTTGCATTTATTCTCGATCACGGATATGATCGGTAGATACAGTACTTTCTATACCTATCAGCAAATATGATTGCTGCTTACGCGCTGCAAAAGACAACGGTAAAAATTACGCAGAAATAGTTGTTAAACGAAATGTGGTGGCATTTATTCTCGATCAACGGGTACGATCGGTAGATACGGTACTTTCTGTACCTTTCAGCGAATATAGATTGTTGCTTACGCACTGCGAAAAACAACGGTGCAAAAATGTCGCAAAAATAATTATTTAAACAATTACTTTTCAATTTATTCTCGATCACGGGTATGATCGGTAGATATGGTACTTTCTATACCTCTTAGCAAATATGATTGCTGCTTACGCGCTGCAACAATTACGCAAAAATAATTGTTAAAAGGATTATTTTGGCATTTATTCTCGATCACGGGTACGATCGGCAGATACGGTACTTTCTGCACCTCTCGGAAAATCAAAATTGCTGCTTAAGCGCTGCAAAGAATGCTGGTGTAAAAATTAGGCAAAAATAATTATTAAAACAGTTATTTCTGCATTTATTCTCGATCACAGATATGATCGGTAGATACGGTACTTTCTGTACCTCTTAGCAAATATGACTGCTGCTTACGCGCTGCAAAAAACATCGGTCAAAGTACCAAAATAGAACAGTCGTGCTGTCGTTGAAAAACCCTGTAATCGGAAAACATAGAAGGCTAATTTTTTGACAGGTAATTCTGTAGGTTCCGCGGGTGTTAAATCCAAATTTGCCTAAAAATCGGGGTGTAGGGTTATTTTTAGGGCATAAAAGTGGATCGGGGTGGGTTAATGCCAAATTATAACCCCTACGCGGTCGGCGCCGTGAGAAAAAATGTGCAGAAAAATCCAGGCTTTAGTATTGTTCACAGCGCCGAAGCCGGGGAATTTTATTTTGGGAGTGAAAAATAGGGTGAAATTTGGAAAAATCAGTATTCATTCAATAACTTATTAGAAAAAATTCGTACACTTTTCGTTCAATTGGGAACGTTGCAGCCCTTGAAAAATGCGTCGATCAATTATTTAATCATCACTCTCCGATAATATTTTCACCCCCCAAAACATGGTTAAAATACCAACAAAAAAAATGTTGATTAAATAACTCAAAAACAATCGATTTTTCGCGTATGGTTCAAATGTACGAAATGTAGAGAATAATTTTCTCTATATTTTGGTTTCGAAGGACTACCCTTGAATTTTGATTTTCCAACCCCCCTTGGGGGTTGGAAATTCAAAATGAAATTCTGGGAAAACTATTGACCGCACGAATTCGGCGCTGTGAAAGAATTTGTAGCTTGAACCCTCAGCTACATTTTTGTTCACAGCGCCAAACTCGTGTCTCTTTATTTTCGGTCAATAGTTGTCCCGGAGTTTCATTTTGAATTTTCAACCCCTGAGAGGAGTTCGAAAAAGCAACATTCAAGAGTGATCCATAGGAACGAAAATATAGAGTCAATCATTCTCCACATTTCGTACATTTAAACCATCCCTGAAAGATCGATTGTTTTTTAGTTATTCAATGAAATTTTTTTTTAAACTTCAACAATTATATTGCCGGTGAAGATATTTTCGGAGAGGGTTGATCAAATACCCGTTCGACGCGCCTTTTCAAGGGCTAAAACGTTCGTATTTGAACATAAATTGTATGAATCTTTCCTAAAGAGTTATCGAATAAAAATTGATTTTTTTAAATTTCACGCCACTTTTTCACCCCCAAAATGTACTTCCACGACTTCGGCGCTGTGGACAAAAATAACAGCCAAATTCTTCTGAACATTTCGTCTCCAGGCGCCGAGCTCGTGAGGGTTGTAGTTTGGCATTAATCCATTCCCATTCCCTTTCATCCCCTAAAAACAACCCAGACCCGGCTTTTTAGGCAAACTTGGATTGAGTACCCGCGGGACCTACAAAATCACCTGTCAAAAAATTTGCCTTCTTCTAATTTTTTCCAATTCCAATATACAGCACGACTGTACTAAAAAAAAATGTTGAGAAAAATATTTTTGCATTTATTCTCAATCACGGGTATGATCGGTAGATACGGTACTTTCTGTACCTCGCAACAAATATAGATTGCTGCTTACGCGCTAAACAAACGAAGGGTAAACATAATAGTTTAAACAATTATTCTCGACCACGCTTGTGATCGGTAGGTGCGACGAGCTTCGCACTGCTCACCAAGTCTTTGCTGATGACGCACTGCGAACGACAGCGCTAATATGAAGATATTAACGCTCTCGTTTCATCTAGTTTTATACTACAGATTCAATCATCTGAATAATTGATGACATTTTCTTCTTGAATGCAGCCCGTCGCCAAATATTGACGTGAATTATGAGACACCCGAGTATTCGCCTGCGGCTCGCTGCAAAATGCAGTGACAATATTTGCAATCAATAATTTAAACAATGGACTTTTATCTCGACCACGCTTGTGATCGGTAGGTGCGAAGAACTTCGGACCACTCGGCAAGTCTTTGCTAGTGACGCACTGCGAACGACGGCGCTCATATGAAGATAGTAGCGCTCTCATTCGATATAGTTTTATACTACAGATTTAATTATCTAAATAATTGATTGCACTTTCTTCTCGCATAGAGCCCGTCGCCAAATATTAAGGTCAATAATGACACACTGTAAGTGGTCGCCGGCGGCTCGCTGCAAAATGCAGTAACAATATTTGCAATCAATCATTTAAATAATGGACTTTTATCTCGACTACGCTTGTGATCGGTAGGTGCGAAGAGCTTCGCACCGTTTAGCAAGTCTTCGCTGGTGACGCACTGCGAACGACAGCGCTCATATCAAGATATTGGCGCTCTTCTTCGATCTAGTTTTATGCTACAGATTCAATCATCTAAATAATTGATGGCGTTTTCTTCTCGAATTGATCCCGTCGCAAATCTTGGCGTAAATCATGTCACACCCGAGTGTTCGCCTGCGGCTCGCTGCAAAATGCAGTGATAATATTTGGAATCCATCATTTATTCAATGGACTTATTTCTCGACCACGCTTGTGATCGGTAGGTGCGAAGAGCTTCGCACCACTCAGCAAGTCTTTGCTGCTGACGCACTGCGAACGACGGCGCTCACATGAAGATATTAGCGCTCTCGTTCGATCTAGTTTTATACTACAGATTTAATGATTTAAATAATTGATTGCATATTCTTCTCGAGTAGAGCCCGTCGCCAAACATTTAAGTAAATAATGACACACTGTGGGTAGTCGCCGGCGGCTCGCTGCAAAATGCGGTCACAATATTTGATATCAATCATCTAAACAATGGACTTTTATCTCGACTACGCCTGTGATCGGTAGATGCGAAGAGCTTCGCACCACTCAGCAAGTCTTCGCTGGTGACGCACTGCGAACGACAGCGTCCATATCAAGATAGTAGCGCTTTCGTTCGATCTAGTTTTATACTACAGATTCAATTATCTAAATAATTGATGGAATTTTCTTCTCGAATGCAGCTTGTCGCTAAATATTGACGTGAATCATGAGTCACCCGAGTTTCCGCCTGCAGCTCGCTGCAAAATGCAGTTACAATATTTGCAATCAATCATTTAAACAATGGACATTCATCTCGACCACGCTTGCGATCGGTAGGTGCGAAGAGCTTCGCACCACTTAGCAAGTATTTACTGGTGATGCACTGCGAACGACGGCGCTCTCGTGAAGATTAGAGCGCTCTCGTTCGATCTAGTTTTATACTACAGATTCAATTATCTAAATAATTGATTGCATTTTCTTCCCGAGTAGAGCCCGTCGCCAAATATTTAGGTAAATAATGACACACTTTAGGTGGTCGCCGGCGGCTCGCTGCAAAATGCAGTGACAATACTTGCAATCAATCATTTAAACAATGGACTTTTATCTCGACCACGCTTGTGATCGATAGGTGCGAAGAGCTTCGGACCAGTCAGCAAGTCTTTGCTGGTGACGCACGGCGAACGACGGCGCTCATAAGAAGATATTAGTGCTCTCGTTCGATCTAGTTTTATACTACAGATTTAATTATCTAAATAATTGATTGCGTTTTCTTCTCGAATAGAGCCCGTCGCCAAATATTTAGGTAAATAATGAAACACTGTAGGTGGTCGCCGGCGGCTCACTGCAAAATGCGGTGATAATATTTGCAATCTATCATTTAAACAATGGACTTTTGTCTCGATCACGCTTGCGATCGTTAGGTGCGAAAAGCTTCGCACCGCTCAGCAAGTCTTTGCTGGTGACATACTGCGAACGACAGCGCTCAGTTGATTTCGCTTTCGTTCGATCTAGTTTTATACTGCAGATTCAATTATCCAAATAGTTGATTACATTTTCTTCTCGAATAGAGCCCGTCGCCATATATTTACGTAAATCATAGTTTAAGTTTTATTCACTTTCTACATTTGGCCCACTTTTTTCTTGTTCGCATATTTTGCCTTTATATTGATACTTTTCTTCTTATTTTCTCACCCTTCCGCCCACCCCATTATATTTCTTATATTTATATTATTTTCCACGCGAAATCTAAAACAAAAAATTGTTGCGAAAAGAATATTATGGAATAGTAAACTAAGTGGTGAAAATTAAAATAATATCAATACGTACTCTAGACGGAAGGCATATTTACGCGATAACCTCTTCCTATGCGGTCGACCAATTATTTTTCTATTTCGAATTATAACAACAAACATTACTGTCCACAAAGCACGACATCTCAGTCCGATATTAAATTATTTTTCTAAAGTTCGAACATAAATTTGCTTCATAGTCACCGAACACATGTTCGCATGTAAGTCCCGACGACCTGTTGAAGCTCACGTAAACAAAGCTAACCCGCGGCTTACAGACTGCCGTATCTAGAATCTTTCTTCGCTCCTCGCGCATGTAGTGACGCAAATTTCTACATATGCTACCAGCACCTTTGGGTGAAAACAGATGAAGGCGCGTCGGTAGTGTTTCCGGGCAAAAGACAGGAAATTATGAAAGTACAGGGTGCGCCAGAGAAACTTACTTATTTGAAAAAATTCCCGCGCGGTGAGTTGGGCGGGTAGAGGGGCGAGAGGGGGCGCATCTGGAGGGGGAAGTTCCCAAGTTTGTTTCTCCCTCCAGTCAGTTGCCATCATGCTCTGGTCTAGAGAGCAGCGGGCCTTCGCAGTCGAGAGCTTCTTTTCTAACGGTCGCTTACTTGTTGCTACGCAACGTGCCTTCCGCGCTCGCTTTGAAATTCCTCCTCACAGACTCGTTCCTGGCCGTAATTCGATTCTGTCGTGGGTTAACTCATTTCGGGAGTGTGGAAGTGTCGCTAAACCCAGAAATGGACTTCAACGGACCATCAGAACTCCGGAAAATGTCGAAAGAGTGAGGCAGTCAGTTGTGCGTTCTCCCCGGCGTTCGGCTCGCAAACACGCAGCTGCTATGGGAATTTCTGACACCACTGTTCGACGAATTCTCCATGAAGACCTTCAATTTCATCCCTATAAATTGGCTGTTGTGCAAGAATTAACTGAACGCGATTTTGTTGCCCGTCAAAATGCATGTGAAATGCTGGTTGACAACCTGCCTGAAGACGCGGTCGTTTTTTTCAGTGACGAGGCTCACTTCCACATTTCCGGCTGCGTCAACAAGCAAAACATGCGTTATTGGTGTGGTGTAAATCCACGTGAGCTTCACCAGAAGCCACTTGATTGTGAGCGAGTTACTATCTGGTGAGCGAGTTACTGTCTTGTGTGCGATGTCGGTAATGGGAATAATTGGTCCTTATTTTTTTTAAGAAAACGAACGCGCAGTTACCGTGAATGGAGCTCGTTACAGGAACATGATCGAGGAATTTTTTCTTCCAAGACTCGAAGAAATGAACGTTAGGAACGTGTGGTTTCAGCAAAATGGAGCCACAGCACACACAGCACGAGACTCAATGAATTTGTTGCGACAACATTTCCCCGACCGCCTCATCTCTCTCAGAGGCGATCTCCAATAGCCGGCACGCTCTCCAGATTTGACTCCATGCGATTTCTTTTTATGGGGTTATTTGAAATCTCTGGTTTATGTCGATCGACCACGGACCATAGCACACCTCAAGAACAACATTCGCGACGCCATTGCCAACATACCGATTGATATGCTGCAAAGAGTGGATACGAATTTCAAAAATCGACTTCATCAGTGTATGCGCAATGGGGGTCGCCATTTATCCGATGTCATTTTCAAGACTGCATGAAAAAAAAATTGGGATATTGTATTCTCAAATAAAAAAAAATTTAAAACAATAATTGAAGTACTTTTGTTTTTATTGACCTTTCAAATAAATAAGTTTCTCTGGCGCACCCTGTATAAAAAGAATTAGTACAGTCGTGCTGTATATTGGAATCGAAAAAAATTAGAACGCTAGTTTTTTGACAGGTGATTTTGTTGGTGCCGCGGGTGCTAAATACAAGTTTATCCAAAAATCAGGGTATGAGGTTTTTCAGGGGATGAAATGGGATGGGGGTGGATTAATGCCAAACTACAACGCCCACGAGGTCGGAGCCGGAAGACAATATGTTCAGAAAAATCCGGGCTTTATTTTTGTCCCAGTCGCCGGATTCGTGGAAGTTCATTTTGTGGGTGAAAAAGTGGGGTAAAATTTTGAAAAATCAGTTTTCATTCGATAACCCTTCAGGAAAAATCCATCTCCAATAATACCTTCACCACCAAAATAATTATTGAAGTATAGAACGAAAAAAAGTGTTTATTGATTAAATAAAATACAATCGATTTGTCGGGGATGGTTTAAATGTCCGAAATGTAGAGAATAATTTTCTCTATATTTTGTTTCCTATGGACCACCCTTGAATTTTGCTTTTTCTCACCCCTCTCAGGGGTTCAAAATTCAAAATGAAACTCTGACAAAACTATTGACTAAAAATAAGGAGATACGAGTTTGGCGCTGTAGACAAAAATGTAGCTGAGGATTCAAGCTACAAATTGTTGCACGGCGGTAAATTAGTGCGGTCAATAGTTTTCCCAAAATCTCATTTAGTATTTTCAACCCCCGAGAGGGGTTGGGAAATAAAAATTCAAGGCTGTTCCAAAGAGGCGAAAAGATAGAGAAAATTATTCTCTACATTTCATACATCTGAACCATACCCTATAAATCGATTGATTTTTAGTTATTTAATAAACAATTTTTTTGTATTTTAACCATTTTATTGGCGGTGAAGATATTGTCGGAGAGTGATGATCAAATACTCGGTCGACGCATCTTTTCAAGGGTTACAAAGTTCCCATTTGAGCATAAAGTGTACGAATTTTTTCTAATGAGTTAATGAACTAAAACTGATTTTTCAAAATTTTACCCCACGTATTCACCCCCAAAATGATCTTCCATGACTTCGACGCTGTGGACAAAACTAAAGCCCGGATTTTTCTGCACATCTTGTCTCTCGGCGCCGACCTCGTCGGGGTTGTAGTTTGGCATAAATTCAGCCCCAACCCCTTTCATCCCCTAAAAAAACCCCACACCCCGATTTTTAGGCGAACTTGGATTTAGCATCCGCGGCAAATACAAAATCATCTGTCAAAAAATTAGCCTTCTAATTTTTTTCCGATCACGGGGTTTTTCAGTGACAGCACGACTGTACTAAACATGGAACACGCGTTTTGAAAGATAATTGAAGTGTCGAAAAAAACTAGATAATTAAATCTTGAAAAGAGGAAACTGTGAATTCCAATGTACTTTTAGCACAACCGAGTTTTAATAATAAAAATTGCAAATAGAAAAAGTGTACTTTTACTTTCTAATTACAAGTAAATATCATCCGATTCACGCCTTTCTCCTTTGATGATTTAATTATCCATTTGGTATATTTATTTAATATTCCATTCAATTTTCATTTTATGTATTTCATATTTATTTCAAGTCCCAATGTACTTTTAGCAGAAACGAAGTTGAATAATTAATATTGCAAATAGAAAAAAATGCATTTGTATAATATTTATTTAATGCCTTAGGCCACAGTATCGGGTATAAAATCATGTGCGCATTTAACAATTTTTTTTCCTAAGACAGAGTGATTTACTCACAAAATTAATTACACATCTATTTAGTATGAATATCAAGCTGTTAGAAAGTATATATATATTTTTCCGATGTACAAAATGGCCGACCACTCGAAATTTCTCGAAACATCTTTTTTCCAATTAGCGTGACACATAACTTCAACAATTTTCACCCGATTTACTTCAAATTTAAAAGTTAAGTTCCTAATTGCATTTCGCAAAGAAGTACGTACGCAATTTCTGATTAATCGAAAACTTATTATTTTATGAGCAGTTTCTGAGCAGTTATATTAGGTGCACAAATAAGTTTTAGGACAGTTTTCAAAAAATTCAAGATTTATTAAAAAAGAAGTAAAACACAGTTATTCATCGAAGTAATCTCCATCGCACTGAATGACCTTCAGCCATCTCTCAGGTAACTCGCGGATGCCTTTCGCAAAGAAACTTTCGTCTTGCGAGGTGAGAAATTTAGCGACCCATTTTTCCACTTCTTCAAATGTTTTGAATCGCACGTCAGACAAATCGTTCTGCATTTTCCGGAATAAATGATAATCGGATGGGGCTAAGTCTGGTGAATACGCCGGGTGTGGTACAGCTTCCCATCCAAGCGCTAGTAACGTATCCTTGACCGGTTTACCCACATGAGGCAGCGCGTTGTCATGGAGCAGTTTTACTGGACGTTTTTCTTTACCAGAAAATGGACGTTTCTTCTCAATTTCTTGATTCACTTGCATCAATTGATGACAATAGCGATCGGTAGTAACTGTTCGACCAGGTTTGAGAAGTTCATAATACAGTACGTTTTTCATATCCCACCATATGCACAGCATGACTTTGTTACAATGAACATTGCGCTTTGGCGTGGATGTTGTCGGCTCGCCGGGGTCAACCCAATGATATTTGCGTTTCGGATTATCAAAATAAATCCACTTTTCATCGCCGGTCACAATTTTCCACAAGAAAGACTTTCTACGTTGCTTGTTGTAAAGACTCACAGAAATGTTAAGACGGCTGTTTTTATTTTCTTGAGTCAGAAAGTGTGGTACCCACTTTGTTCCTTTTCGAATCTTACCCATTGCTTTTAAACGATAAGAAACAGTTTGTTGAGTTACTCCAAGCTGTTCCGAAAGTTGTTTCTCCGTCTGACAAGAGTTTTCATCCAGCAACGCTTGCAGTTCCTGATCGTCCACCTTTACAGGAGGCCCCGTGCGTTCACGGTCACTAACGTCGAAATCACCTTCTTTGAATCGCTTATACCAATACTCACATGTACTTTTAGATACAATGTTGTCTCCAAGAACAGAACATATCGATTCACACGCTTTCCTAACACTTTTTCCTTGATGGAATTCATAGCGAATGCAGTGTCTAATAAATAGCTTATCGGTCTGCATGTTTAATTTACAGAATTTATAGGTTATGTTTATGACTCCTTTACGTTTCGATACTACATATCAAGCGCCAACTATGATAAGTGCCGGGACCTTTGAATTAATTTAGAATAGTTGTTATGATACAAAATCGAAGTGTCCTAAAACTTATTTGTACACCTAATAATAAAAAAATTCACTGCAAAACCATCTCCTTAGTTCAAATACCTACAACTTTTGAATAAAACAATATTTTTCTAATTCCCTACGTACTTTTCTAGGTACTCTAATGTTGATTGACGATAATTTTTGTTTTTTGTTCTAGGTAAAAAATTGTGGATGCTAAATGTCGCGTTGCGGAGCGCCTAAAAAAAAGATAATAAAAGAAAATAGTAGTTGGCCATTTTGGACATCGCAAAAAAATATATATATATTTTCTAACAGCTTAATATTCATAATAAATAGATATGTACTTAATTTTATGAGTGAATCACTTTTTCATACGAAAAAAATTGTTATATTCGCACATGATTTTATACTTGTTATTGTGGCCTGAGGCCTTAACGTTTAATTTTGCATGATCGTCTACGTACATTAAAAAATCCCTTTTTTTTATCTTCACATGCACATTTGTGCCTGTAAAGTTCTTTCTTCTGGTGCAATATGTTTGCGATGATCTTATGGTCTTAAAGTTTTCATCGTTGGAACGGAACGAAAATTTGTTTTCGTATTTTTATTTTTAATTTCTTACAATTTTTGTTTATATTCATATTTTAGAATCATAAGTCGCAAAGAGCACCGGATGTAATATCATATTCAGTGCAATATGCCTGCGACAAGCCGGCACAAAGATGCCTGCGAAGATATTGTGTCTCTTTGCATACGTAGCTTTCGCTACCATATGCCTGTAACATCTTACTGCGAAGCACAAATACATTGCGTAGCGCATGAATACAAGTCACAGTTTCATGCGTTACGCCATGTACATGGGCTTTGCAGTAAGATCTTCATGGGCTTCTTTGTGGAAGATCTTTGCAAGTACATTGGACAGGAACCTGTGGTTTGCAAAGACCAACGGATACAATATCATCGTAAGCTCAATTGTAGCCCTTCGTGCCACTGAAGATTTTCTTTTCGATACAATATGCCTGCGACAATCCAGCACAAAGATGTTTGCGGAGACCGTGTGTCTCTTTGCGAACCGTAGCGTTCTCTGTGCTATGCCTGAAAAAATCTTGCTGCGAAGCACAAATACATTGCATAGCGCATTGCATACTTGGGCTTTGCAGTAAGATTTTCGAACGTACATCTTGGTGAAAGACCATAGCAGGCATACTGCATCGGAAGGAAAATTGTCGCAAGACAAAGCGATATGAGTGTACCTGCAAAGATATTGCCTCCGTTGCTTTGTACAAACCAAACCTTATGCAATGGACGTGTAAGGACTCTGCTGCGAAGCACAAATAGATTGCACAAATAGATGCACGATACTGCTTCGCGGAGAGCAAGCTTGGTCTCTTGCGGTAACTTTTACTTTGCTGCAAGAGCTACCCTTATATGCATATGTCATGTCCCGAAATATTTTTCCTTTTTTTTGTTTAAATTAATTGATAAGTGCTCCTTGCGACTTTGTGCCACATGTCTCCGTGCGGTGTCGCTGGGTTGCTGCATCAGTGCATCCGGTGGGACCGGATGTACCCGATCCGATTCTGCTGATCGAGCATCGCCTGATCCGCGGAGTTCGACCGTGGGACTTCGGGAGCGAACAAGTTTCCGTGGACGTTGCAAAAAACCCCACCGGGCTAATAGCGACCGAGGTAACGTCGGTCCGGTAGCGGCACGTATGGACAGTTCCGATTTGTCCACGGTTCGCTCCTGGAGTCGGAGAAAACTCCTAGTAACAGCAGTCCTCGCGGCGGTGTAATAAGTCAAGGCCTTAGACCCGGCGGACCCGCACAGAGACGTCAGTCTTTACTAGTAACGTAGTTAGGTAACGACATACTCGCGGCGGTATAGTAAGACCTGGGTAGCGACCCGGCGGACCCGCATAGAGACATTGATCGTTACTTTAGGAAACCATATTAATCACCAAAGTTTATTCTCTAAAAATACTAAATATCTATCGAGCCAGTGATAAAGATGCGGAGCCCACATTGAAGCCCCGAACAAAATAGACGGCACATAAGCTGAGCGTACGAGCGAAAGAGAAAGAGAGTGAGTGTCGGACGGGGAAATCGTCCCCGTGTTAAAGCGTGAGAGTGTGTGTGAGAGAGAGCGAGAGCAACGCGGGGAAATTGTCCCCGTGTTAGAGAGTGGGAGTGCGCGTGTGACGAGACCGCGGGGGAAATTGTCCCCGCGTAACGCGACCTACTGTAAGTAACATTAATAAACCCTAAAATTATTTAGTTGTTACCCCCAACCTCTTTAGTTCATTATTCGCAACTTTACTTCCGATCGCATCCGAAAACTCCTTTCCCAAGTCCCACTAGCGGAGAGTGCCGGGCCCGTATGGGACGTGCGGCAAAATCCCAAATTTGAACGGGGACCTTCAGAACCCGAATAAACATAAAATAAAATCGTCCCTTCAGGACGTAACAAATTGGTGGCAGCCGTGGGATGTTCTGCCTGCACCGCGCACGAAGAGACTAGTGGGATTTAGGAAACGCCGTTAATAAAATCAAAGAAATATTCTAAAAAAAATTCAAACCCATCATATTTTGTCTTATCGAATCCGTGATTTGAGCATCGAATTTTCCATCTCCTCCCTAGTATAAAAATTAGTTAAAATGAATACCGGATTTCGGGACAATACCAGCGGGGCTGGGGCGGGACTGGACGGTTCACTTAATGAAACCGTAACCCCGGCCGATCTATCGGTAATACTTAGTGGCATCAACCTGACAAATAGACTGGTGTCCATACCCGAGTTTGACGGGACCTCGATACCCCTCGGTGACTATTTGCAAAATATCCAAAATGCAGCCGCGTTTGTACCAGCCAATCAAATAGCCGAATTCGTAACGGGGGTATTGAGCAGGCTACGGGGCGAGGCGCGCGCTTGCGTACAAGGTCAAAGAATCCGAACTGTTACAGAATTAACGTCTGCTTTACGCGACGGTTTAATCCACCGACGAAATTTCAACTCTTGCCTGGGTAGACTCTACGGATTGAGACTGAACCAAGGTGAAACACCACGCAGCCTGTATCTCCGAATTCTCAGGTTAATGAGCCTTGCTCGGACCGCCTGGAGAGAAGAATTGGGAACAGAGACTTCCGAAATGAATGTTGACCCTATAGCGACCCTGGGCCTTGAATCTTTCCGTCAAGCATTACCCTCTCGACTGAATGAACTACTTTACATCGCAAAACCAAAATCTTTCCGAGAAGCGCTTGAAATGGTAGAGGATCTATCCTCGGTCTCGTTAGCCGGGACGGTAGAGCCAAAGTGTGAGGAACGACCGCGAACACCCGTCAGCGACGCTCTTGCGTTAATCGCCAGAACGGAGACAAAACCAAGAGATTGGCGTTCGTCTTCCCCCGCATCCCGCGCTGAGTCGGGACGGGAGCGGCAAAAAGAGCCAGTACCCCGATTCAGTAGTCCTGGGAGGTCGGAACATTTTCGACCCTCGGGAATACTGAATCACCGGGACGATTCGCCGGCTAGACCAAATCGACCAATGTCACCCGATGACCAAGGGGGATGCGAGCGACGCTATTGTTGCTTGCGCGGTTCAGGTTGTGGGTGCTGCCCTTGGAACCAGCGAACCCCTACTCAATATCGCAAAGGCGGTGGCTGTAACCATCAGTACTGCTGTGCCTATACCGGTGGGTGCAATTGCTGTCCGTGGACCACCACAATCCAAAGATATACCCGCGGCGAACGCTCAACATCATCGCCCGCCGCGGATCAGCGGAGCCCACGACCACAGAGTCCCGAGCCTTTAAACTCGAAAGGGGCTCGTCGTCCGGACACGACGAGCCAGCCCTCCTTTACCACCCACGACAAACGCACCGTAAAATTTCAAGACAGACGTTAGTACGGGAATATCCCCCATCCGATTCCAAAAACGGAACAAAGGATTCCTCGTCAGAAACTGAGGATGAGATAGAGTCCCCGGTGGTTACACTATCTGCACCGGAGCTCGTTAATGGAGTCCAGAAATTTTATTGTGACTCCGGGTCAAGTTTAAATTTTATCAAACTTAATGCCCTCCGTGATGACGTCAGGTATGACCCCTGACGCGGGAATATGTCGGTCCAATGAACGAAAAGGCGTGGTCGATGGGAACGGTAAAGTTGACAATAAATGATCAACCCCACACCTTTCACGTTGTCAAAGACTTCATGACAGACAGCAATGGATTGCTAGGTAGACCCTTCATGCGTCGCGAAAAAGCCGAGCTATCATTTCATCATAACGCTCTGGTAATGACAAGTGATCCTATTCGTCCTCGACCGTTTTTAACAAACGATTCACCGCGAACGATCTCCCTCGCGATGAGTAAAAAGATCTTTACCATCAAAGCTCGGACACGGAAACCCTTGGCAGTTACCGTCACTAACTCAGACCTTTGTGAGGGTTATTTGCCCCGAATCGAGACCGAACCAGGGTTATACATCGGTAATGCTCTAGTATCTCAAAAGAATGGGATATGTCACGTTCTCGCAATAAATACGTTAACTCGTAACATAGACATCGAGGTCACGCCGCAGGAAATCTTGCCCTTCGAATACTGCCAGGCTGGTCCAAGCCAGGACAGTGATTCGTCGAAGACGAATCATTGCCGCCGCCAGATCGGATTGCAGCAGTGCTAGAGGCTTTACGCCTGGACGAGTTGAACGACGTCGAACGGTCTCACGTCCGTCGAATTGTGGAAGAAGACCCTATGAGATTCAAATTGCCTGGTGACAAGCTACCCGGTACGAGCCTCATTGCGCACCGGATACCGACGGAAAACGATTTGCCAGTGAACACTCGCCAATACAGATTTCCTTTTATTCATCGAGATGAAGTCGGAACACAAATCGAAAAAAAAAACTCGAGAATAGAGTAATCGTACCATCGCAGTCCCCGTATAATTCTCCGGTATGGATTGTACCGAAGAAACCCGACGCTCAAGGCCGGCCAAGGATGCGAATGGTGATAGATTCGAGGAAACTGAATGAAAAAACTATCTCTGACTCCTATCCACTACCAAATACATTCGATATATTGGACCAGTTGGGCGAGGCTCAGTATTTTTCAACTTTCGATCTGGCGAGTGGTTTTCAGCAAATTCCCATGGATCCGCGCGATAGCGCTAAGACCGCATTCTCGACACCGAACGGCCATTATGAGTACGCTCGTATGCCCGAGGGCTTGAAGAACGCACCCGCGACCTTTCAGCGATTGATGGACAGTGTACTTAGGTCTCCAAGGTGCCGAATTATTCGTTTACCTTGACGATATCGTCTTATTCGCTCGATCGTTAGAGGAACATGACGTTAAAGTTCGGCGATTAATGGCTCGGTTGCGGCACGCAAATCTCGTACTTGAACCAGATAAGTGTGAATTTCTGAGAAGGGAAGTGTGCTATCTCGGCCACATAATTGGACGAGATGGTTTACGGCCCGATCCCCGTAAACTTTATGCTGTAAGGCGCTTCCCGAAGCCGAAAACGGCGAAAAATATCCGACAGTTCCTCGGACTCGCCGGATATTACCGGAGATTCATCGAGAATTTCTCCGGTCGCGCCAAGCCGCTGTCCGACCTCTTAAAAAAGGGTAGGCAGTTCGAGTGGGGAAGTGCACAGCGGCAGAGTTTCAGAGATCTACGTAAGGCCCTATGCACGGAACCGATACTTAAATTCCCCGATTTTAACCAACCATTCAAGCTTACCACGGTCGCGTCGGATTATGCGGTCAGGGCAGTGTTAAGTCAAGAGCACGATGGCTTTGACTTCCCAGTAGCCTATTTTTTCCTCATACTCCTATCCGCCGAGGTAAACTATGGCACGACAGAGAAAGAGTGTCTCGCTATAATGAAGGCTTTGGAACATTATCAGCCGTATTTATATGGGCGAAAATTTAAACTTGTCTCCGACCACGAGCCATTCAAATGGATTGGGTCTACGAGCGATCCGGGTAAAAGATTAGTACGGTGAAGACTGAGCCTCCAAAATTACGACTACGAGTTTATTTATAAACCCGGAAAGCTGAACATTAATGCAGACGGTCTTTCCCGTAACCCTATCAATCCACTATCATCGGAATCTAGCGAGTCGGAGGAAACCGATCGCCCACCTATGGTACTCCCTATAGATAACAGGAGACCACGGTTGCACTCCGCTCCGAATGAACCTCGCGCAGGGCAAGGAAATCCGAGACACCCCGACCCTACTGCTCGGAGCCCCGTGGCCTTGCGTATGCGTCAACGAACAGCTGACCCGAACGCGGTACAAGCGAGGCCGAACTATGTAGAGTCTTCCGGGACCAGTTCGGGGGAGGAACGGTGGCCGATACAGCGGCTCAATCGCAGCATGCACCCTGCCCCTCTCCTTCCTTCGAAACGAAGAATTCTTAAACGGCTTGCACAGCTGGCCGATAAGAAACTTTGCCCACCTCCAGTACCCGTAGATGCCAGACCCACTACAAGATCTGTGGGTCATAAAGACGCGATTGTTTCTGTCGATTGCCCTCCTAGCGAAATGGAGGACAGCACATCAGTGGAGGAAATCGTCCCCGATGTAGATCAATCCATTCGCGAAGAGTTACAGCACACGTTCGGAAAATTCGACGAGTCGTTGAAACAACTCGAAGAGAAGTTTTGCGAGAATCAGGAACAATCCACTGATCTTGTTGAGATATCCTTGCCCAGACACCTTTCGGATGGCGAGGAGGTCGATGACACAACCCGTGAAGTACTTAATGACTTGGACTCTATCATAGATAGAGACGATCATGTACTTCGCAACCGGCTAAAAAAATTATCCGAGCGGCGGCAACAGCTCACAGAAGAGGAACTCCTGCGAAGAGTTAGATTTGTAGGGCCTCGTTATTCACGCGGGAGCGAGCGAGACAGCGAAGCAGACGACGAGAGTGAAGAGCACGGCGCGTCGATTGCAGTCTCGACGCTCTCGGAAGGGACGGGCAGTAACCTCCACTCGAGCGCCTTATCCCATCTCTCTCCTCCAGGCGTACAACCGTCATTGAGGCCTCGCGTCGAATTTCATCCGACCAGCCACGAGGCGACTGCGAGGCTGTCACCCGAGTGGGACAAGGAGAGGTATATGACGATGTCTCCAAAACAAATTCGCTCGCTAGCGAAGGCCCTATCTCCGCGTGGTCAGCTGTTGCCTCGCAAAGAGTTAACCGCTCCCTATTATGATGCCGCGTCGGATGAATCCGACGTATCAAATTCACAATCGAATCCCAATCTCAGTAAAACGAACTCGGAAATTGTTGCGAACCGTGAAAACCTCACATACCGGAGGGATAATTATGTACATTTCATCTCTGCTGACGGCGAGTTGACTACCCCGATAGGTAAATTATTATCGGATCTGGGATTGCTCGACTCCGAACACATACGGGAGAAAAATTTGGCGGTTGGACAAATTGCGGTGACGCAGTATGGACAACACCGAATTTGTAGTGTCGTAATCAAAGTCCGGTATTATGACGACACAAGTCTCGATAAAGTCCGTGACGGTCTGAAGACTCTTGAACGGGAAATGAGTCGATTGAATGTGAAATCATTCGGCATATCCCGTCATGGCGATTTCACGGACGAACTTGCCCCAGACAAGCTCCTATCACTTATCCATTCTCTTTTCGAGAATAAGGGAATAAGTGTCGCGCTCTGCTATGGGAGGACCCAGGTCCCTCCCTCAGATTTGAGGGAGACAATAATCAAAGAAATGCACTCGAGCCTTATCGGTGGCCATAAAGGCGTCACCGAGACCTATAGGCGAATCCGAGAACGGTTTTACTGGCCGACCCTCAAAAATGACGTATAGAATTATATCCGTCGGTGCAAAAGTTGTCAGGAGCAGAAACTTGTTCGAGCAAAGACTCGCGAACCGATGCTCCTAACAGACACCCCGGCAGACACCTTTGATAAGGTATTCCTCGATACCGTCGGTCCGTTGCCTATGTCGCCCCATGGGAATAGACACATACTGACGATGCAGGATAACTTATCAAAGTACTGCCTTGCTGAACCGATTCCCGACTTAAAGGCCACCACCGTTGCAGAGGCAATAGTGCGTTGGCTGTACAACCAATTCGGGGCCCCACGGGCGATCCTAACCGATCGAGGAACCGCATTCACGAATGGGTTACTGCGGGAAATCTCCAAAATTTACAAGGTTAACCATACAACCACATCTGGTTACCGTCCGCAGACTAATAGTGCGTTCGAACGAAGTCATATCGTTCTAACCGAGTACATCAAGCACTATGCGGATAAATACGATGACTGGGACCGTTTACTACCCTTTGCTGAATTTTCCTACAATACCAGCATACACGAGGCAACGAATTTCACTCCGCACGAGATCGTGTTCGGAAAAACAGCCCGACAACCGAGTGAATTCCCAACCGAAAATCGGCTGGCCACAAGTGGTTCGTTCCTCGTGGAGCTCATAAAACGACAAAATGAAATTCGAGAGATGGTCGGGGAATCCCTGAATAGAGCTAAAGAACGCTCCAAGCATTACTACGACCGTAAATGCCACCCTTTTGAAGGGAAGGTCGGGGATCAAGCATACGTCTTGAAAGAACCTCGGAAAGGAAAACTTGATGCTTAATATCACGGTCCCTATAAGATAATATTAATTACCGATAGAAATAATGTCGTTCTCGAGACGAAAACTGGAGAGCGATTCGCGAAACACGTCGATAAGGTCAAGTTAGCTTACGTGTAGTTCGGTTGCAACTATGTGCGGATCAACAGCAAAATGGTGACTGCGATTATCTGCGTCCTTCTCCTTGCGGGCCGTGGAGCGGCAGACTCAACACCGAAGAATCCATACAACAGACGCGAAGATAACGCTGGAATCTACTAGCTAGAAACATCAACTCAATTTCAGCAAGCAGATTGGGTGAACTGTGTATTCAAATACACGACTCTACAGCGAAAGGAAACCAGAGATCGAACCTTGGGAACGAAGAATCGTTACTCGCTGTGGAGAGAAGAATTCATGCTATAGGCGAGGACCAACAGGACCAAGAGCTACCCTTATATGCATATGTCATGTCCCGAAATATTTTTCCTTTTTTTTGTTTAAATTAATTGATAAGTGCTCCTTGCGACTTTGTGCCACATGTCTCCGTGCGGTGTCGCTGGGTTGCTGCATCAGTGCATCCGGTGGGACCGGATGTACCCGATCCGATTCTGCTGATCGAGCATCGCCTGATCCGCGGAGTTCGACCGTGGGACTTCGGGAGCGAACAAGTTTCCGTGGACGTTGCAAAAAACCCCACCGGGCTAATAGCGACCGAGGTAACGTCGGTCCGGTAGCGGCACGTATGGACAGTTCCGATTTGTCCACGGTTCGCTCCTGGAGTCGGAGAAAACTCCTAGTAACAGCAGTCCTCGCGGCGGTGTAATAAGTCAAGGCCTTAGACCCGGCGGACCCGCACAGAGACGTCAGTCTTTACTAGTAACGTAGTTAGGTAACGACATACTCGCGGCGGTATAGTAAGACCTGGGTAGCGACCCGGCGGACCCGCATAGAGACATTGATCGTTACTTTAGGAAACCATATTAATCACCAAAGTTTATTCTCTAAAAATACTAAATATCTATCGAGCCAGTGATAAAGATGCGGAGCCCACATTGAAGCCCCGAACAAAATAGACGGCACATAAGCTGAGCGTACGAGCGAAAGAGAAAGAGAGTGAGTGTCGGACGGGGAAATCGTCCCCGTGTTAAAGCGTGAGAGTGTGTGTGAGAGAGAGCGAGAGCAACGCGGGGAAATTGTCCCCGTGTTAGAGAGTGGGAGTGCGCGTGTGACGAGACCGCGGGGGAAATTGTCCCCGCGTAACGCGACCTACTGTAAGTAACATTAATAAACCCTAAAATTATTTAGTTGTTACCCCCAACCTCTTTAGTTCATTATTCGCAACTTTACTTCCGATCGCATCCGAAAACTCCTTTCCCAAGTCCCACTAGCGGAGAGTGCCGGGCCCGTATGGGACGTGCGGCAAAATCCCAAATTTGAACGGGGACCTTCAGAACCCGAATAAACATAAAATAAAATCGTCCCTTCAGGACGTAACAAATTGGTGGCAGCCGTGGGATGTTCTGCCTGCACCGCGCACGAAGAGACTAGTGGGATTTAGGAAACGCCGTTAATAAAATCAAAGAAATATTCTAAAAAAAATTCAAACCCATCATATTTTGTCTTATCGAATCCGTGATTTGAGCATCGAATTTTCCATCTCCTCCCTAGTATAAAAATTAGTTAAAATGAATACCGGATTTCGGGACAATACCAGCGGGGCTGGGGCGGGACTGGACGGTTCACTTAATGAAACCGTAACCCCGGCCGATCTATCGGTAATACTTAGTGGCATCAACCTGACAAATAGACTGGTGTCCATACCCGAGTTTGACGGGACCTCGATACCCCTCGGTGACTATTTGCAAAATATCCAAAATGCAGCCGCGTTTGTACCAGCCAATCAAATAGCCGAATTCGTAACGGGGGTATTGAGCAGGCTACGGGGCGAGGCGCGCGCTTGCGTACAAGGTCAAAGAATCCGAACTGTTACAGAATTAACGTCTGCTTTACGCGACGGTTTAATCCACCGACGAAATTTCAACTCTTGCCTGGGTAGACTCTACGGATTGAGACTGAACCAAGGTGAAACACCACGCAGCCTGTATCTCCGAATTCTCAGGTTAATGAGCCTTGCTCGGACCGCCTGGAGAGAAGAATTGGGAACAGAGACTTCCGAAATGAATGTTGACCCTATAGCGACCCTGGGCCTTGAATCTTTCCGTCAAGCATTACCCTCTCGACTGAATGAACTACTTTACATCGCAAAACCAAAATCTTTCCGAGAAGCGCTTGAAATGGTAGAGGATCTATCCTCGGTCTCGTTAGCCGGGACGGTAGAGCCAAAGTGTGAGGAACGACCGCGAACACCCGTCAGCGACGCTCTTGCGTTAATCGCCAGAACGGAGACAAAACCAAGAGATTGGCGTTCGTCTTCCCCCGCATCCCGCGCTGAGTCGGGACGGGAGCGGCAAAAAGAGCCAGTACCCCGATTCAGTAGTCCTGGGAGGTCGGAACATTTTCGACCCTCGGGAATACTGAATCACCGGGACGATTCGCCGGCTAGACCAAATCGACCAATGTCACCCGATGACCAAGGGGGATGCGAGCGACGCTATTGTTGCTTGCGCGGTTCAGGTTGTGGGTGCTGCCCTTGGAACCAGCGAACCCCTACTCAATATCGCAAAGGCGGTGGCTGTAACCATCAGTACTGCTGTGCCTATACCGGTGGGTGCAATTGCTGTCCGTGGACCACCACAATCCAAAGATATACCCGCGGCGAACGCTCAACATCATCGCCCGCCGCGGATCAGCGGAGCCCACGACCACAGAGTCCCGAGCCTTTAAACTCGAAAGGGGCTCGTCGTCCGGACACGACGAGCCAGCCCTCCTTTACCACCCACGACAAACGCACCGTAAAATTTCAAGACAGACGTTAGTACGGGAATATCCCCCATCCGATTCCAAAAACGGAACAAAGGATTCCTCGTCAGAAACTGAGGATGAGATAGAGTCCCCGGTGGTTACACTATCTGCACCGGAGCTCGTTAATGGAGTCCAGAAATTTTATTGTGACTCCGGGTCAAGTTTAAATTTTATCAAACTTAATGCCCTCCGTGATGACGTCAGGTATGACCCCTGACGCGGGAATATGTCGGTCCAATGAACGAAAAGGCGTGGTCGATGGGAACGGTAAAGTTGACAATAAATGATCAACCCCACACCTTTCACGTTGTCAAAGACTTCATGACAGACAGCAATGGATTGCTAGGTAGACCCTTCATGCGTCGCGAAAAAGCCGAGCTATCATTTCATCATAACGCTCTGGTAATGACAAGTGATCCTATTCGTCCTCGACCGTTTTTAACAAACGATTCACCGCGAACGATCTCCCTCGCGATGAGTAAAAAGATCTTTACCATCAAAGCTCGGACACGGAAACCCTTGGCAGTTACCGTCACTAACTCAGACCTTTGTGAGGGTTATTTGCCCCGAATCGAGACCGAACCAGGGTTATACATCGGTAATGCTCTAGTATCTCAAAAGAATGGGATATGTCACGTTCTCGCAATAAATACGTTAACTCGTAACATAGACATCGAGGTCACGCCGCAGGAAATCTTGCCCTTCGAATACTGCCAGGCTGGTCCAAGCCAGGACAGTGATTCGTCGAAGACGAATCATTGCCGCCGCCAGATCGGATTGCAGCAGTGCTAGAGGCTTTACGCCTGGACGAGTTGAACGACGTCGAACGGTCTCACGTCCGTCGAATTGTGGAAGAAGACCCTATGAGATTCAAATTGCCTGGTGACAAGCTACCCGGTACGAGCCTCATTGCGCACCGGATACCGACGGAAAACGATTTGCCAGTGAACACTCGCCAATACAGATTTCCTTTTATTCATCGAGATGAAGTCGGAACACAAATCGAAAAAAAAAACTCGAGAATAGAGTAATCGTACCATCGCAGTCCCCGTATAATTCTCCGGTATGGATTGTACCGAAGAAACCCGACGCTCAAGGCCGGCCAAGGATGCGAATGGTGATAGATTCGAGGAAACTGAATGAAAAAACTATCTCTGACTCCTATCCACTACCAAATACATTCGATATATTGGACCAGTTGGGCGAGGCTCAGTATTTTTCAACTTTCGATCTGGCGAGTGGTTTTCAGCAAATTCCCATGGATCCGCGCGATAGCGCTAAGACCGCATTCTCGACACCGAACGGCCATTATGAGTACGCTCGTATGCCCGAGGGCTTGAAGAACGCACCCGCGACCTTTCAGCGATTGATGGACAGTGTACTTAGGTCTCCAAGGTGCCGAATTATTCGTTTACCTTGACGATATCGTCTTATTCGCTCGATCGTTAGAGGAACATGACGTTAAAGTTCGGCGATTAATGGCTCGGTTGCGGCACGCAAATCTCGTACTTGAACCAGATAAGTGTGAATTTCTGAGAAGGGAAGTGTGCTATCTCGGCCACATAATTGGACGAGATGGTTTACGGCCCGATCCCCGTAAACTTTATGCTGTAAGGCGCTTCCCGAAGCCGAAAACGGCGAAAAATATCCGACAGTTCCTCGGACTCGCCGGATATTACCGGAGATTCATCGAGAATTTCTCCGGTCGCGCCAAGCCGCTGTCCGACCTCTTAAAAAAGGGTAGGCAGTTCGAGTGGGGAAGTGCACAGCGGCAGAGTTTCAGAGATCTACGTAAGGCCCTATGCACGGAACCGATACTTAAATTCCCCGATTTTAACCAACCATTCAAGCTTACCACGGTCGCGTCGGATTATGCGGTCAGGGCAGTGTTAAGTCAAGAGCACGATGGCTTTGACTTCCCAGTAGCCTATTTTTTCCTCATACTCCTATCCGCCGAGGTAAACTATGGCACGACAGAGAAAGAGTGTCTCGCTATAATGAAGGCTTTGGAACATTATCAGCCGTATTTATATGGGCGAAAATTTAAACTTGTCTCCGACCACGAGCCATTCAAATGGATTGGGTCTACGAGCGATCCGGGTAAAAGATTAGTACGGTGAAGACTGAGCCTCCAAAATTACGACTACGAGTTTATTTATAAACCCGGAAAGCTGAACATTAATGCAGACGGTCTTTCCCGTAACCCTATCAATCCACTATCATCGGAATCTAGCGAGTCGGAGGAAACCGATCGCCCACCTATGGTACTCCCTATAGATAACAGGAGACCACGGTTGCACTCCGCTCCGAATGAACCTCGCGCAGGGCAAGGAAATCCGAGACACCCCGACCCTACTGCTCGGAGCCCCGTGGCCTTGCGTATGCGTCAACGAACAGCTGACCCGAACGCGGTACAAGCGAGGCCGAACTATGTAGAGTCTTCCGGGACCAGTTCGGGGGAGGAACGGTGGCCGATACAGCGGCTCAATCGCAGCATGCACCCTGCCCCTCTCCTTCCTTCGAAACGAAGAATTCTTAAACGGCTTGCACAGCTGGCCGATAAGAAACTTTGCCCACCTCCAGTACCCGTAGATGCCAGACCCACTACAAGATCTGTGGGTCATAAAGACGCGATTGTTTCTGTCGATTGCCCTCCTAGCGAAATGGAGGACAGCACATCAGTGGAGGAAATCGTCCCCGATGTAGATCAATCCATTCGCGAAGAGTTACAGCACACGTTCGGAAAATTCGACGAGTCGTTGAAACAACTCGAAGAGAAGTTTTGCGAGAATCAGGAACAATCCACTGATCTTGTTGAGATATCCTTGCCCAGACACCTTTCGGATGGCGAGGAGGTCGATGACACAACCCGTGAAGTACTTAATGACTTGGACTCTATCATAGATAGAGACGATCATGTACTTCGCAACCGGCTAAAAAAATTATCCGAGCGGCGGCAACAGCTCACAGAAGAGGAACTCCTGCGAAGAGTTAGATTTGTAGGGCCTCGTTATTCACGCGGGAGCGAGCGAGACAGCGAAGCAGACGACGAGAGTGAAGAGCACGGCGCGTCGATTGCAGTCTCGACGCTCTCGGAAGGGACGGGCAGTAACCTCCACTCGAGCGCCTTATCCCATCTCTCTCCTCCAGGCGTACAACCGTCATTGAGGCCTCGCGTCGAATTTCATCCGACCAGCCACGAGGCGACTGCGAGGCTGTCACCCGAGTGGGACAAGGAGAGGTATATGACGATGTCTCCAAAACAAATTCGCTCGCTAGCGAAGGCCCTATCTCCGCGTGGTCAGCTGTTGCCTCGCAAAGAGTTAACCGCTCCCTATTATGATGCCGCGTCGGATGAATCCGACGTATCAAATTCACAATCGAATCCCAATCTCAGTAAAACGAACTCGGAAATTGTTGCGAACCGTGAAAACCTCACATACCGGAGGGATAATTATGTACATTTCATCTCTGCTGACGGCGAGTTGACTACCCCGATAGGTAAATTATTATCGGATCTGGGATTGCTCGACTCCGAACACATACGGGAGAAAAATTTGGCGGTTGGACAAATTGCGGTGACGCAGTATGGACAACACCGAATTTGTAGTGTCGTAATCAAAGTCCGGTATTATGACGACACAAGTCTCGATAAAGTCCGTGACGGTCTGAAGACTCTTGAACGGGAAATGAGTCGATTGAATGTGAAATCATTCGGCATATCCCGTCATGGCGATTTCACGGACGAACTTGCCCCAGACAAGCTCCTATCACTTATCCATTCTCTTTTCGAGAATAAGGGAATAAGTGTCGCGCTCTGCTATGGGAGGACCCAGGTCCCTCCCTCAGATTTGAGGGAGACAATAATCAAAGAAATGCACTCGAGCCTTATCGGTGGCCATAAAGGCGTCACCGAGACCTATAGGCGAATCCGAGAACGGTTTTACTGGCCGACCCTCAAAAATGACGTATAGAATTATATCCGTCGGTGCAAAAGTTGTCAGGAGCAGAAACTTGTTCGAGCAAAGACTCGCGAACCGATGCTCCTAACAGACACCCCGGCAGACACCTTTGATAAGGTATTCCTCGATACCGTCGGTCCGTTGCCTATGTCGCCCCATGGGAATAGACACATACTGACGATGCAGGATAACTTATCAAAGTACTGCCTTGCTGAACCGATTCCCGACTTAAAGGCCACCACCGTTGCAGAGGCAATAGTGCGTTGGCTGTACAACCAATTCGGGGCCCCACGGGCGATCCTAACCGATCGAGGAACCGCATTCACGAATGGGTTACTGCGGGAAATCTCCAAAATTTACAAGGTTAACCATACAACCACATCTGGTTACCGTCCGCAGACTAATAGTGCGTTCGAACGAAGTCATATCGTTCTAACCGAGTACATCAAGCACTATGCGGATAAATACGATGACTGGGACCGTTTACTACCCTTTGCTGAATTTTCCTACAATACCAGCATACACGAGGCAACGAATTTCACTCCGCACGAGATCGTGTTCGGAAAAACAGCCCGACAACCGAGTGAATTCCCAACCGAAAATCGGCTGGCCACAAGTGGTTCGTTCCTCGTGGAGCTCATAAAACGACAAAATGAAATTCGAGAGATGGTCGGGGAATCCCTGAATAGAGCTAAAGAACGCTCCAAGCATTACTACGACCGTAAATGCCACCCTTTTGAAGGGAAGGTCGGGGATCAAGCATACGTCTTGAAAGAACCTCGGAAAGGAAAACTTGATGCTTAATATCACGGTCCCTATAAGATAATATTAATTACCGATAGAAATAATGTCGTTCTCGAGACGAAAACTGGAGAGCGATTCGCGAAACACGTCGATAAGGTCAAGTTAGCTTACGTGTAGTTCGGTTGCAACTATGTGCGGATCAACAGCAAAATGGTGACTGCGATTATCTGCGTCCTTCTCCTTGCGGGCCGTGGAGCGGCAGACTCAACACCGAAGAATCCATACAACAGACGCGAAGATAACGCTGGAATCTACTAGCTAGAAACATCAACTCAATTTCAGCAAGCAGATTGGGTGAACTGTGTATTCAAATACACGACTCTACAGCGAAAGGAAACCAGAGATCGAACCTTGGGAACGAAGAATCGTTACTCGCTGTGGAGAGAAGAATTCATGCTATAGGCGAGGACCAACAGGACCAAGAGCTACCCTTATATGCATATGTCATGTCCCGAAATATTTTTCCTTTTTTTTGTTTAAATTAATTGATAAGTGCTCCTTGCGACTTTGTGCCACATGTCTCCGTGCGGTGTCGCTGGGTTGCTGCATCAGTGCATCCGGTGGGACCGGATGTACCCGATCCGATTCTGCTGATCGAGCATCGCCTGATCCGCGGAGTTCGACCGTGGGACTTCGGGAGCGAACAAGTTTCCGTGGACGTTGCAAAAAACCCCACCGGGCTAATAGCGACCGAGGTAACGTCGGTCCGGTAGCGGCACGTATGGACAGTTCCGATTTGTCCACGGTTCGCTCCTGGAGTCGGAGAAAACTCCTAGTAACAGCAGTCCTCGCGGCGGTGTAATAAGTCAAGGCCTTAGACCCGGCGGACCCGCACAGAGACGTCAGTCTTTACTAGTAACGTAGTTAGGTAACGACATACTCGCGGCGGTATAGTAAGACCTGGGTAGCGACCCGGCGGACCCGCATAGAGACATTGATCGTTACTTTAGGAAACCATATTAATCACCAAAGTTTATTCTCTAAAAATACTAAATATCTATCGAGCCAGTGATAAAGATGCGGAGCCCACATTGAAGCCCCGAACAAAATAGACGGCACATAAGCTGAGCGTACGAGCGAAAGAGAAAGAGAGTGAGTGTCGGACGGGGAAATCGTCCCCGTGTTAAAGCGTGAGAGTGTGTGTGAGAGAGAGCGAGAGCAACGCGGGGAAATTGTCCCCGTGTTAGAGAGTGGGAGTGCGCGTGTGACGAGACCGCGGGGGAAATTGTCCCCGCGTAACGCGACCTACTGTAAGTAACATTAATAAACCCTAAAATTATTTAGTTGTTACCCCCAACCTCTTTAGTTCATTATTCGCAACTTTACTTCCGATCGCATCCGAAAACTCCTTTCCCAAGTCCCACTAGCGGAGAGTGCCGGGCCCGTATGGGACGTGCGGCAAAATCCCAAATTTGAACGGGGACCTTCAGAACCCGAATAAACATAAAATAAAATCGTCCCTTCAGGACGTAACAAATTGGTGGCAGCCGTGGGATGTTCTGCCTGCACCGCGCACGAAGAGACTAGTGGGATTTAGGAAACGCCGTTAATAAAATCAAAGAAATATTCTAAAAAAAATTCAAACCCATCATATTTTGTCTTATCGAATCCGTGATTTGAGCATCGAATTTTCCATCTCCTCCCTAGTATAAAAATTAGTTAAAATGAATACCGGATTTCGGGACAATACCAGCGGGGCTGGGGCGGGACTGGACGGTTCACTTAATGAAACCGTAACCCCGGCCGATCTATCGGTAATACTTAGTGGCATCAACCTGACAAATAGACTGGTGTCCATACCCGAGTTTGACGGGACCTCGATACCCCTCGGTGACTATTTGCAAAATATCCAAAATGCAGCCGCGTTTGTACCAGCCAATCAAATAGCCGAATTCGTAACGGGGGTATTGAGCAGGCTACGGGGCGAGGCGCGCGCTTGCGTACAAGGTCAAAGAATCCGAACTGTTACAGAATTAACGTCTGCTTTACGCGACGGTTTAATCCACCGACGAAATTTCAACTCTTGCCTGGGTAGACTCTACGGATTGAGACTGAACCAAGGTGAAACACCACGCAGCCTGTATCTCCGAATTCTCAGGTTAATGAGCCTTGCTCGGACCGCCTGGAGAGAAGAATTGGGAACAGAGACTTCCGAAATGAATGTTGACCCTATAGCGACCCTGGGCCTTGAATCTTTCCGTCAAGCATTACCCTCTCGACTGAATGAACTACTTTACATCGCAAAACCAAAATCTTTCCGAGAAGCGCTTGAAATGGTAGAGGATCTATCCTCGGTCTCGTTAGCCGGGACGGTAGAGCCAAAGTGTGAGGAACGACCGCGAACACCCGTCAGCGACGCTCTTGCGTTAATCGCCAGAACGGAGACAAAACCAAGAGATTGGCGTTCGTCTTCCCCCGCATCCCGCGCTGAGTCGGGACGGGAGCGGCAAAAAGAGCCAGTACCCCGATTCAGTAGTCCTGGGAGGTCGGAACATTTTCGACCCTCGGGAATACTGAATCACCGGGACGATTCGCCGGCTAGACCAAATCGACCAATGTCACCCGATGACCAAGGGGGATGCGAGCGACGCTATTGTTGCTTGCGCGGTTCAGGTTGTGGGTGCTGCCCTTGGAACCAGCGAACCCCTACTCAATATCGCAAAGGCGGTGGCTGTAACCATCAGTACTGCTGTGCCTATACCGGTGGGTGCAATTGCTGTCCGTGGACCACCACAATCCAAAGATATACCCGCGGCGAACGCTCAACATCATCGCCCGCCGCGGATCAGCGGAGCCCACGACCACAGAGTCCCGAGCCTTTAAACTCGAAAGGGGCTCGTCGTCCGGACACGACGAGCCAGCCCTCCTTTACCACCCACGACAAACGCACCGTAAAATTTCAAGACAGACGTTAGTACGGGAATATCCCCCATCCGATTCCAAAAACGGAACAAAGGATTCCTCGTCAGAAACTGAGGATGAGATAGAGTCCCCGGTGGTTACACTATCTGCACCGGAGCTCGTTAATGGAGTCCAGAAATTTTATTGTGACTCCGGGTCAAGTTTAAATTTTATCAAACTTAATGCCCTCCGTGATGACGTCAGGTATGACCCCTGACGCGGGAATATGTCGGTCCAATGAACGAAAAGGCGTGGTCGATGGGAACGGTAAAGTTGACAATAAATGATCAACCCCACACCTTTCACGTTGTCAAAGACTTCATGACAGACAGCAATGGATTGCTAGGTAGACCCTTCATGCGTCGCGAAAAAGCCGAGCTATCATTTCATCATAACGCTCTGGTAATGACAAGTGATCCTATTCGTCCTCGACCGTTTTTAACAAACGATTCACCGCGAACGATCTCCCTCGCGATGAGTAAAAAGATCTTTACCATCAAAGCTCGGACACGGAAACCCTTGGCAGTTACCGTCACTAACTCAGACCTTTGTGAGGGTTATTTGCCCCGAATCGAGACCGAACCAGGGTTATACATCGGTAATGCTCTAGTATCTCAAAAGAATGGGATATGTCACGTTCTCGCAATAAATACGTTAACTCGTAACATAGACATCGAGGTCACGCCGCAGGAAATCTTGCCCTTCGAATACTGCCAGGCTGGTCCAAGCCAGGACAGTGATTCGTCGAAGACGAATCATTGCCGCCGCCAGATCGGATTGCAGCAGTGCTAGAGGCTTTACGCCTGGACGAGTTGAACGACGTCGAACGGTCTCACGTCCGTCGAATTGTGGAAGAAGACCCTATGAGATTCAAATTGCCTGGTGACAAGCTACCCGGTACGAGCCTCATTGCGCACCGGATACCGACGGAAAACGATTTGCCAGTGAACACTCGCCAATACAGATTTCCTTTTATTCATCGAGATGAAGTCGGAACACAAATCGAAAAAAAAAACTCGAGAATAGAGTAATCGTACCATCGCAGTCCCCGTATAATTCTCCGGTATGGATTGTACCGAAGAAACCCGACGCTCAAGGCCGGCCAAGGATGCGAATGGTGATAGATTCGAGGAAACTGAATGAAAAAACTATCTCTGACTCCTATCCACTACCAAATACATTCGATATATTGGACCAGTTGGGCGAGGCTCAGTATTTTTCAACTTTCGATCTGGCGAGTGGTTTTCAGCAAATTCCCATGGATCCGCGCGATAGCGCTAAGACCGCATTCTCGACACCGAACGGCCATTATGAGTACGCTCGTATGCCCGAGGGCTTGAAGAACGCACCCGCGACCTTTCAGCGATTGATGGACAGTGTACTTAGGTCTCCAAGGTGCCGAATTATTCGTTTACCTTGACGATATCGTCTTATTCGCTCGATCGTTAGAGGAACATGACGTTAAAGTTCGGCGATTAATGGCTCGGTTGCGGCACGCAAATCTCGTACTTGAACCAGATAAGTGTGAATTTCTGAGAAGGGAAGTGTGCTATCTCGGCCACATAATTGGACGAGATGGTTTACGGCCCGATCCCCGTAAACTTTATGCTGTAAGGCGCTTCCCGAAGCCGAAAACGGCGAAAAATATCCGACAGTTCCTCGGACTCGCCGGATATTACCGGAGATTCATCGAGAATTTCTCCGGTCGCGCCAAGCCGCTGTCCGACCTCTTAAAAAAGGGTAGGCAGTTCGAGTGGGGAAGTGCACAGCGGCAGAGTTTCAGAGATCTACGTAAGGCCCTATGCACGGAACCGATACTTAAATTCCCCGATTTTAACCAACCATTCAAGCTTACCACGGTCGCGTCGGATTATGCGGTCAGGGCAGTGTTAAGTCAAGAGCACGATGGCTTTGACTTCCCAGTAGCCTATTTTTTCCTCATACTCCTATCCGCCGAGGTAAACTATGGCACGACAGAGAAAGAGTGTCTCGCTATAATGAAGGCTTTGGAACATTATCAGCCGTATTTATATGGGCGAAAATTTAAACTTGTCTCCGACCACGAGCCATTCAAATGGATTGGGTCTACGAGCGATCCGGGTAAAAGATTAGTACGGTGAAGACTGAGCCTCCAAAATTACGACTACGAGTTTATTTATAAACCCGGAAAGCTGAACATTAATGCAGACGGTCTTTCCCGTAACCCTATCAATCCACTATCATCGGAATCTAGCGAGTCGGAGGAAACCGATCGCCCACCTATGGTACTCCCTATAGATAACAGGAGACCACGGTTGCACTCCGCTCCGAATGAACCTCGCGCAGGGCAAGGAAATCCGAGACACCCCGACCCTACTGCTCGGAGCCCCGTGGCCTTGCGTATGCGTCAACGAACAGCTGACCCGAACGCGGTACAAGCGAGGCCGAACTATGTAGAGTCTTCCGGGACCAGTTCGGGGGAGGAACGGTGGCCGATACAGCGGCTCAATCGCAGCATGCACCCTGCCCCTCTCCTTCCTTCGAAACGAAGAATTCTTAAACGGCTTGCACAGCTGGCCGATAAGAAACTTTGCCCACCTCCAGTACCCGTAGATGCCAGACCCACTACAAGATCTGTGGGTCATAAAGACGCGATTGTTTCTGTCGATTGCCCTCCTAGCGAAATGGAGGACAGCACATCAGTGGAGGAAATCGTCCCCGATGTAGATCAATCCATTCGCGAAGAGTTACAGCACACGTTCGGAAAATTCGACGAGTCGTTGAAACAACTCGAAGAGAAGTTTTGCGAGAATCAGGAACAATCCACTGATCTTGTTGAGATATCCTTGCCCAGACACCTTTCGGATGGCGAGGAGGTCGATGACACAACCCGTGAAGTACTTAATGACTTGGACTCTATCATAGATAGAGACGATCATGTACTTCGCAACCGGCTAAAAAAATTATCCGAGCGGCGGCAACAGCTCACAGAAGAGGAACTCCTGCGAAGAGTTAGATTTGTAGGGCCTCGTTATTCACGCGGGAGCGAGCGAGACAGCGAAGCAGACGACGAGAGTGAAGAGCACGGCGCGTCGATTGCAGTCTCGACGCTCTCGGAAGGGACGGGCAGTAACCTCCACTCGAGCGCCTTATCCCATCTCTCTCCTCCAGGCGTACAACCGTCATTGAGGCCTCGCGTCGAATTTCATCCGACCAGCCACGAGGCGACTGCGAGGCTGTCACCCGAGTGGGACAAGGAGAGGTATATGACGATGTCTCCAAAACAAATTCGCTCGCTAGCGAAGGCCCTATCTCCGCGTGGTCAGCTGTTGCCTCGCAAAGAGTTAACCGCTCCCTATTATGATGCCGCGTCGGATGAATCCGACGTATCAAATTCACAATCGAATCCCAATCTCAGTAAAACGAACTCGGAAATTGTTGCGAACCGTGAAAACCTCACATACCGGAGGGATAATTATGTACATTTCATCTCTGCTGACGGCGAGTTGACTACCCCGATAGGTAAATTATTATCGGATCTGGGATTGCTCGACTCCGAACACATACGGGAGAAAAATTTGGCGGTTGGACAAATTGCGGTGACGCAGTATGGACAACACCGAATTTGTAGTGTCGTAATCAAAGTCCGGTATTATGACGACACAAGTCTCGATAAAGTCCGTGACGGTCTGAAGACTCTTGAACGGGAAATGAGTCGATTGAATGTGAAATCATTCGGCATATCCCGTCATGGCGATTTCACGGACGAACTTGCCCCAGACAAGCTCCTATCACTTATCCATTCTCTTTTCGAGAATAAGGGAATAAGTGTCGCGCTCTGCTATGGGAGGACCCAGGTCCCTCCCTCAGATTTGAGGGAGACAATAATCAAAGAAATGCACTCGAGCCTTATCGGTGGCCATAAAGGCGTCACCGAGACCTATAGGCGAATCCGAGAACGGTTTTACTGGCCGACCCTCAAAAATGACGTATAGAATTATATCCGTCGGTGCAAAAGTTGTCAGGAGCAGAAACTTGTTCGAGCAAAGACTCGCGAACCGATGCTCCTAACAGACACCCCGGCAGACACCTTTGATAAGGTATTCCTCGATACCGTCGGTCCGTTGCCTATGTCGCCCCATGGGAATAGACACATACTGACGATGCAGGATAACTTATCAAAGTACTGCCTTGCTGAACCGATTCCCGACTTAAAGGCCACCACCGTTGCAGAGGCAATAGTGCGTTGGCTGTACAACCAATTCGGGGCCCCACGGGCGATCCTAACCGATCGAGGAACCGCATTCACGAATGGGTTACTGCGGGAAATCTCCAAAATTTACAAGGTTAACCATACAACCACATCTGGTTACCGTCCGCAGACTAATAGTGCGTTCGAACGAAGTCATATCGTTCTAACCGAGTACATCAAGCACTATGCGGATAAATACGATGACTGGGACCGTTTACTACCCTTTGCTGAATTTTCCTACAATACCAGCATACACGAGGCAACGAATTTCACTCCGCACGAGATCGTGTTCGGAAAAACAGCCCGACAACCGAGTGAATTCCCAACCGAAAATCGGCTGGCCACAAGTGGTTCGTTCCTCGTGGAGCTCATAAAACGACAAAATGAAATTCGAGAGATGGTCGGGGAATCCCTGAATAGAGCTAAAGAACGCTCCAAGCATTACTACGACCGTAAATGCCACCCTTTTGAAGGGAAGGTCGGGGATCAAGCATACGTCTTGAAAGAACCTCGGAAAGGAAAACTTGATGCTTAATATCACGGTCCCTATAAGATAATATTAATTACCGATAGAAATAATGTCGTTCTCGAGACGAAAACTGGAGAGCGATTCGCGAAACACGTCGATAAGGTCAAGTTAGCTTACGTGTAGTTCGGTTGCAACTATGTGCGGATCAACAGCAAAATGGTGACTGCGATTATCTGCGTCCTTCTCCTTGCGGGCCGTGGAGCGGCAGACTCAACACCGAAGAATCCATACAACAGACGCGAAGATAACGCTGGAATCTACTAGCTAGAAACATCAACTCAATTTCAGCAAGCAGATTGGGTGAACTGTGTATTCAAATACACGACTCTACAGCGAAAGGAAACCAGAGATC